>UELV01140187.1:0-11883 GCA_900490015.1 Megastigmus stigmatizans | reverse complement strand
CTCTCACACACACACACACACACACACACACACACACACACACACACATACAAGGAGACGTTTTTTCATGGCTGTATTAATGTACAAAATCGCGCGTATCGGGACACAGGACTATCTACAGTGTCTCTTCTCTAGATACGTGCCTAGAGGCCCTTTAAGGGGAGAGATAAAAGAACTCGCAATCCCCTTGATGCGCACCGAAAAGGGCCAGCGATCATTTCAAATCCAAGGAGCGCATCTTTGGAACTCCTTGCCTGCTGAGATTAGCTATATTCCATCTGTCAGCAGGTTCAAATCAGCAGTAAGAAAGTACCTTTTTAACTTAGACTAACACTCGTGCCTTGGGGCTTTACTGAATGTTAATGTATTTATTAACACGATTGTATGAATGGTCTTGTTCTGTCCTTTATACTTATTTTTAATCTTTGACTCATAGGTATTAGACTAATCCTGTATTTACTTTGTATTATTTAGCTGCGACTGCGATATCATTATATGTATTTTGACTTACTATTTTAGTATATTTTAAACTGTATTGACTGTGATATCCGAAAATTAATATGCGCAATTTCTATAGCAGTATTATATGACCGAAATTAATATGTGCATATTTTATAGCATTGTATTTTTGTACATTATTACAAAATAAATATCTATCTATCTCCCACGGAATAGATGACGTGGGGGCTAGAGTGAAATATGGACTTTTTAATCTTATTCGAAATTGTTTGATGCGCGCGACGTTCATGCAGATTCGGACTGCAGAGACGAGGTCCGGCTTTATTCAACGGCGCACACAGTAATAAAGGTGGAAAAGTTTGTATGGTTTCGAAAACCCATGGGCTGTGGTGTGTATTGCGCGCGCGAGACTCAAAAACATGCGCAAAGTGCAGCATCCGACGAGCGAGCGTACATCTTACAATGGCGTGAAAACAGTTTTCAATGTGCGAGCACAAAATGAATAAAACCGATTACTTTTGTCCGAGATTTTTGCGTTATAACGAATCGTGGTTTTGCATTCAGAAATTCTTCCATAGATTTTGAGTATCGTGATAACGATTCAGGCTTTAAATACGCATCGTATATTAAATTGGTGAAATAGAAACTAGTTCTGTTTAATGGGTCTTACCTATAATAACAGAAGCTGCTGGACTTGTTTGAAATTCTGCCTTAATCTAGATTGGAGATAAAAGCAACTATTCAGAATTGTGATTGTGTGCTCATTGATAAAAGTTTAAATTGATTGACCAAATAATCTAGCAATCAACGTTTATAATAACCTATCAGTTAAAAAAAGCTAAATAGAGAATGGCAGAAATTCAATGATGATAGATAGGTACATTTACTGTCCGATATCTATTGTTTTCCATTCCATTTGCGTTTGGTATTGCGAAAAGAAATTGCAGTTTGCACACAAGTATATATGTGCACATACGTGAATGCAAAAATTTCACTTCATCATCAGAGGTGGAAATGGGTTAATAATTTTAAAAACTCATAAATTCTGGGCACCTATAAAGAGACCAGGAATATTTACGATATGAGAATATCATAAAGCTTAAAGTATGCGCAACATTTAAAGCCGCATTCTATAAATCTATCGATTACAAAGCAATTTTACAACAAGTAAAAACTGAATTTTCCAATGCTATTCATCCGGTGTGCTTTTATTACGAACGAAATTTATTTGAATGCGATTCGGTAGTACAAAAGAACTCGTCGATTAAGCCACACGCTTTTTACGCCCACGGTAAAAATTGTCATATTAATCTATAGTCCGATAAAAGTATATATACGTATATATATATATGTACGCGTGCTCGACGTGTGAGTGCGAAAGTTGAGGGAGAGAAAGTTATAGCGAAAAAAGGGGCGGAAAAGATGTTGGCGAGAGAGGAGTTGCAGAAGGTGTAAGGGGGTCGGCGAGCGCGCGAAAAAGGGAAGAGAGAAAAAGAAGAGAACGGAGCTCTGGTCTGTTATAATTGAAGAGCGACTGAGCGCTATTGTAACTTACAATTGGAAACTTCCCAATGATCGTAAAAGTGTTCCGTAGCGGAAAAACTCTTATATTCGTTATCGCGTTTTTCCCGCTCTCTTCCTTTTTCCCATTCGCTTTTTTTTTTTGACGGAATCGTTAAAGTTTACGGCTAGCCTCGCGTGAAATAACGTATAGCATCACCTCTCCACCGCCACCACCACCTCCTCCTCCTCTTTCCTTTGCCACGTATGTGCGAAAGTCGTATTCTTCGGAAATATAATCCCGCGCTCACTGCTGCAAGATGAAGAAAACCCGGGCATAGTAAAATTTTACTGTTCTCATTTAAGGTGTTAATATGGCAATAGGCCATTCGTCATAACACATAAAAGACAGAAAGAGAGAGAGAATGAGAGAGAGAGCTGTTCTCTTCTAGTCACAGAAAAATAATCAGGAATTATGCAACGCAATGGTACATTTACGATCTCTCATAGCCATTAATATATTTTCGAAATGTAGGGTTTAATGGCGTCTATCGGTGTTTTTCAAGATTTACTTGTGCTTTGAATTTTTAAAACATCGTTTATCTGCATTTTCCTCGAAGTGAAAATGTTTTTAAGTAAAATTGAGTAGAACGATCATTCAGATGGTGTGACTTTACGCCTCTAAGAAGAGAATGAACGTAGTCTTGTATAGAAAGAAAATACAGGTTTTCTTATTCAACTTATGATAAATGTTCGCTTTCTGCAAAAAGGAAAAATCCAAAATTAATTTTATTCAAGAAATTTAAAGAATATAACATCATTTCTATTCAATGATCAATAGTTAAAAACTTGCATTAACAATACAAAGCGTAATATCTCATTAAAAAACACTTTGAGCGCTGAAAAGCGGGATGAAATAAGCAAGAGAAAGTAAAAATGGGCAATTAAAACTTTGGAAACAAACGTAAATAATATTCAAAAAAGAAGAGAGAGAGAGAGAGAGAGAGAGAGAGAGAGAGAGAGAGAGAGAATAAATTATTTGCAGGGCACCACCGGCACAGGTTCATAATAACTAGTGTAATTTTCTCAAAAAGCCCATTTAAAAAGCCGTTGTTCAAATATAATGTCGACCCAGAATGAGAGAGGGAGAGAGAGAGAGAGAGAGAGAGAGAGAGAGAGAGGTTCGGAGGATTTATTACAGCGCACCACCGACATTTGAATAAATTTCCAGGATTACGGGAAGGGTCGAGTGGCATGAAAGGCACACGGCAGCTTCTAATATTAAACCAGACTCGCATTCTCTCACATACGTACATTCTCTCACTGCGCGCGCGCGCACACACACACACACACACACATACATATATACACGTGTTTACTCTCTCCCTTCCTCTGTAAATGAAACGGAACACGCGTCAACGTCCCCTCTAATCTACATCTGTTCCGATGTCCACTTTACTCGAGTAGAGAAAAAGAAAACACCATCGTGCGCGTATCCCTGGATGCGTATATGAAAAACCTATTAGTCTATGCGGACAGTTCGATATATATGAGCCTAAGCCAGAGTCATTTTTAATAATGCCGTAATAGTAGAAACGCACAACAGCACCGTTACTTCATTCATGCATCCTTATATACAAATCACAACAAATCATTCAAGAAGGAATTGCAATCATTCTTTATCTGTACTATATCATGCTTATACCGACTAAACTCGTCTGTGTCCGCTATATACAACTATCTCCGTGTCAAATATGACTCGAGTCTAAAAACATTGCTTTTTATACATATAACGCGAATGTTAATTACACACACACTCTCTCTCTCTCTCTCTCTCTCTCTCTCGGTGCAGTGGTCGAAGCGCACGTGTCAGCGACACTACTTACGCGGGTATTTGGCACAGAATTAGTTTGCCGAGAGAGAGAGAGAAAGCGGGAGAGCAGCTCGAGAGCCCGGGTAATCCTACACCAGGATCTCATATTCAAACTTGTAACATTTTCTAATTTAGCAGCAGCAGCAGCAGTGTATTGCCGCAAAAAGTTTTTCGCTTCAAAACCAGCCATTGCCAACGCGGCCGACGCGATGCTACTGCACTGACGAGTGCTGTTGCAACGGAAATTAGTGTCGGTTCTCTTCTCACCAGCAGTCTTTTTGGCCCTTGTTTTATATACTTGGATATTCGCGAGATTTGATTTTTCTCGCGCATCTCGCATCGAAACTCCAAATGATATATTCGCGAGAGCAATTCATATAATAGCAGCGTTGTATTATCAGACGAACGTACAAACAAAGATTTGCTCTCTCAAACTGCAGATATTCTTCACCGCACGCTCGAATATTTTCTCAGAATCAACCGAATTAACCACCGCGCGTATATATGACCGTCCATCAAAAACTGTCCCCTTCTACACGTATATGCAGCGGCTTAACGAATTTTCTCTTTTTCCGGATAGATATATCTCTATACACAGAGGGCACACACATACACACACTCATACACAAAGTGCAGTGTATAGAAGCAATGCAGACTGTGGAGGCGCATCCAGGCCACCCAGTAGTTCGTGAGTTTCAGAGAGAAAGAGAGAGAGAGAGAGTGAGAGAGGCGCGGGAGACTGCGTGTAATGCTCTGAGGTATGCGGCGCCGCTGCCGCTGCTACTGTGCGCCGCGCGCGAGACTCAAGGAAGGCGTTTGTATGTAAATAGCCTGGGTGCACATAAGCGACGCGTTCTCGCGAGAGAGAGAGAGAGAGAGAGAGAGAGAGACGTTCAGAGAGGAGAGAGAATGAGGGGTAAGAAAGGAAGAAAGAATTAGAGAGATAGACAGAGAGAGAGAGAGACACAATGAGCGGAATTGTGGGAGCGAATGCTAAAGAGCTTAGCAGAGCTTTCTTGCTTTTTGCCCTGCTTCGTCTCTGGTAAACGGTTTTCTGCATCGAAGACAATGGCGACAATGTGCGGCGCCGTTCTCCCCCGCAGAGCTACTGCCGACTTGAATGCGTTACTGATATACTCCGTTCGCTAAAATCGATTCGAACTTTGTGTCTAACATCGTTTGGATATATTTGTGCGTATTGCTCAAAGGGATTTGAAGAATGAAGGCTAACTCAGGGGACCTCAACAGCTATTAATAAAGTTATCATAAGCTCTTTTGACCAGCAGGGATTATTTTCTTGTGTATCGAAGTCGATACATATACATTTTTTTTATTATTCTTGAAATTACTTTAAATTATGATGACGGTTAGGGATGTTGAGCATCTAAGAAAGACTGCGCAATGAAATTAATGCAAATTCAGTTGGTAACATTTATTTTTATCAAATCAAATTGGATTATAACCAACCAATTACATTTACGTGCAATATAAAATGAACTTTCCCAATTACATTTAAATTATACGTGAATTCCAAGAAGCATTTCTTCATTGATCAAATTCATTATTAAGAAGAAAAAAATACAAACTCGAATATAACTGTATTAAACTACTTCCATTGCTTTATCTTTTCATACAATATCAAATCTCTTTCCCCAATCATCTATATACTACAGTCAACTTTTAGTCGCGACTTCACTTTCCTGAATATCGTTCATTATTCGCAAATTAATGTATGCGATACAAATCACACTCCATCCGACCTCTTTTCCACGTAACCGGCTGCACACATGAAAAAGGGTATATACACATGTATATATATATAGGCAGCCGAAATGTATATATATACGTGCACGCGTCTAACCGTCGCACCGCAGAAACACGCCGCAGCACGGGAGCACTACACAAGCGCCATTCACGTTTAGCACACGTCCGCCCCATTAACGGATTACTCCCGCGAATTCTTACAAACTCGCGGCAGTGACGTGTAATCCCCATATAGCGAGTCAAGCGGCGGCGACGGCATCGAACCCTGAAATCTCATTTAACCCACACTCGCGAGCGTTCCAGTCTCTCTGTCCCGCGTCCATGTGTAGGATAAATAAATAAACGTATGTGTATTTTTGCAGAGAGTGCACACACACACACACACACACACGGAGCTTTGGGATAATGCACGCGCGTCCGAGGTGATTTTCGCCTTGTTTTTTTTTTCACGCTTAGTCTCTGTTTGCTCTGCGGTACCAATAGAATTAAGTGTGATTTTGGCGCATCGATCGTGCGAGGCGCGAGGTTTGTTTGACGGGAAAATGAGTTTTACCGGTCCGTGCGCGTGTCACCGATGAGTATAGCTTGTTTTCGCAACGGAAAAATGAGGCTTAAAGCTCGTGTGTCAATATTCCTCTGTGTGACAAACCGTTGTACCTACTGAATAATTGACGTCTCAGTGCTAGTTTGCATAATATCACGCGACTGCAATTTCTATACAAACATAATTCTATTTATTCTATATACTTTGATTTGAGTTTCTTGGTAAATATATTATAATTCGAAATAATATCTGTAAGGAAACTAGCAAAAACAATATGACCTCGTTTATATACAAAAAATATCATAATTTAAAGCTGCATTTATGTCATAACACACACACACACACAACTAACTGGTTTCTATAAAGAAGTAAAAACTTTCAAAAGTTCACGCATGATTAAGAGAAATACCGGCATCGGTATATATCAAAAAGTTTAGCTCTCGATCGTTATGGCAATCTAGTTATCAATAAATTGACGCATTACGCTCACCTATAAATTGAAAAATCGTGTAAAAAGTAGAAGAAATGAAGATTGAGGTAAAACCGCTTTGTGCAGCCAAGCCGGTTCATTACGCTACCAGCGGACCTAATATACCAGTTACAAAAACAATCTGCTCATACAGCCGGCAAACAAATCGATACACACACATGTACTGACGGTAAAATCACCGTAAAAACGAAATTCCATAGCCTAGAAATAATCTATATGCGACTTTTGCAGGTTGTATGCGCGAGTGTGTATATTATAAAGCGAGATCTGAGAGAGAGAGAGAGAGAGAGAGAGAGAATGACCAGTTAGGGCAACTTTTGCCATAGGGGCTTGCGCCTGCACACACATGCACGCGAATGTTCGCGGACGCGTGCACAATTACATACTTTACCCTATATTTAGCGGAGTGAACAATCGTTTTCTATATGCTATCTGGGGATGTGGGAGGGGAAGCACGAGCACAATACACGGAGAGGAGATCGGCCCAACCGCATTATACCGCAAACACTGCATACATTGCGTGACGCGCGCGGCAAAGCATATTCGCGAAAGTATGATAATGAGTTAGGAAATGGGGGGGAGGAGGGGAATAATGCAGCTGGTCCGATTACCTATTTTATACACCTATATCTGGGCCGTTTAACGCCGGAGAAACATATTCCTACACAATTGAGCAAAGTATCAATGCCGTTACTTTTGCCCGAGAGCCCTCTGCGCTAGTCTGCCACTGCAGCTGGTGCGCGCCGTATTGTATTCACGCGAGCGCGCGCGCATTTATGCCTTTAGCATATGCTAATAGCACAATGTGGCGTTTAGAAATCGGACACTCTCTCTTGCAATTGTCACACAAGTGGCCCGGGACAAATAATAGTAGGCACAACGCACTATGTGTAACAAATGCAGACCTCACAGATATATATTGTTGGGTACGAGAGTTGCGATGAATTAACCCGGGCATTTTCGTACAGCTACACTCGTCGTTTATCCCCCGCACATGTTAATGAAGAAAGTAAATCGAGTTAGGAGAGGGACGGACTGCGCACCGAACCAAGCGAAACGATTGGAGCTGCAGTAAACTGATGACTCGATAAATATTCGAGCGGCTGGTACACCGTGGTAATATATATATGTACTAAAAATATACGAATCAAACGCGCGCGGAGATTATCCCGAAACACTCGTCATGATCGATAAGTTGAGCAATATACCGATTGCACACGCTCGCGCTCGTCATTATCTTATCGCGACCTTTTTTTTTCTATACTTAATCGCTTTTTCAGCTGACATATTAAGTTGCTTCCAAGATTATTCGTGGGATTATAATCATGAATGTAAAAAATGAATGTTGAATTTTTTTTCTTTGTATTATATGTCTAAAATATATCATTTTGTACGCAGCGTCATCTCGAGATAAGAATATCATTTTTTTTTATCAACGTTATGTGTTATAGAAAACTTTTGAATTATTGTACTTTTTGCACTTGGTATATCGAGGCAATTGAAACAACCGCAAGTATACCGCTTAACCGTATTAGCTTTTTACAATTGAGTAAAATATCAAGACGCGCTCCTCCTGTTGCAGTCACTCCAAACTCAAATAAAAAAATTCATCCATTCGTTAGCAGCTGCTGTATAGCCGTAGTTTGCGCGCGAGCACGATTTCACGTTTCTTAAGTGCCGCACCAGCTGCCTGCGCTCGCGTATATGTTATTTTCATTTATTTATCGCCCGCGGTTATACTATCTCGTTCTCTCTCTCACTCTCTCTCTTTCTCTCTCGCCTATATGATGGCTGTAACAGTAAAAAGTGTGTATGTGTGTGTGAGAGAGAGAGGGACAAAATATGGCGGAAACTTAAAGACGCTCTTCTCCTGCGAGGCGCAAATGTCGTTGACTTAAACGAAGTCTTTAAACTCGCGCACGACCGAGCTCGTATTATATATAGATGCATATCTCATCTCCCTCGCGTATCTTTCGCTGGTGTGTCGAACTCAGCCAGAAGCGTTTCACATGCACCAGTGAATTGCTTAGGTGCACTTGCCTTCCACGACATTCGTGCAGGCCTTTTGTAATTGTTTAACATTTATAATGCAGTTCTTGAGATGGAAATATTGTTCGAAGATATTGTGCAGCTTGGCGCGATGAGTTCGCGCAAGATGAAACGGTGGATAGTGAGAATTTGAATAACGAGATAGTAAATGAATGATTTTTGTAAGTCGATATTTGTCAATTCTTCAAATTGAGCGCGTAATTTATTGGGAGAGTTTCGATTTATATGTATATGCTGTAGGGATATTATGTTGAAATCTGATATAGTATAGATTAATCTAGCCTTATTTTTCATTTATATTTTTAACTATTGAAATCGATTCTGTATTAAAAATGTATTTAAAAATATCTATTTATTCCTTACTCTATAAATTATAGCCTGTGATTAATAGAACAAGATAGTCAAATTAAATACTCTCTAAAATTAGTGTGAAATTAATGGGCTGACTGATATAGTTTATAATTAAATTCATTAGCTTCAGTTTCGTATTTTACAAAGTAGCTCATTCCGCGCTAGCTGCCCAATAATATTTCAAGAAAGTGATATTTTTGACTACATGAGTCGTGAATAAATATCCCTATTTACAAAAGCTATAAGAAATTCAAAAACTCAAATATACATATATACTTATACGTGATTCGTACAATTTATCCTTACACAATAGCCACTCGCAGAAAAAAACTCAATCCATGGCGAAAAACCAGCGTTATACATTTATCTTACACGTCCCTCGATGCTCTCGACGGTGTGGAAGTCGCGACAAAACCAGCAGCCACGAAAAGAAATTAGCTCTCAGCTCAATATCTCCAGTCGACGTTGGTTTTTACGCGGTGGCGGCGGCGGCGGCTCTCGAGGCTTCGCGCGCGAAGACTTAACGATTTGCCACACGGCAGGCCGTCCTCGGCATTAACGTCTTATATAACCCCGGAAGACAAACAAAGGGAAGGTGCGCGAGCCTGTAATTAAAGGGCAATTAACGCAGCAAAGGCGCGCGCTGCTTAGGCCACGTCGTTGACGACGACGACGTCGCCTGAACGACGACCTCCCAAGATTACCGCGTCATTTCCAACTTGACGCTACCGCCGCCGCCGCCACCGCTGCTGCTGTGTTCGTGTTCATGTTCTTGCGCGCGGCATCTGCATTTTCTTCTCCCTCTATATAGGTATAGATATAGAGGTACACGATGTACGGTGCGTTCCGTCAGCGTCTCTCTATTAGCGTCGTCTACGTTGCTGTTTGTATCGTTTAGCTTGTTTAATTCTGTAACAATGTATGCGTACCAGGAATTATTGGAATATTGATAACGCTTTGCTGATAATATTTTATGTTTGTGTTTTCGGCTTGTCAAGAAGTTATTATTATTAAAGGACAAACGTATTAAATCACAATTCAAGCTTTCAATATGGAAAGCTAAATATTTTTTAAATTACTTCTTTGATATTGTCGATAGCTTGAAATAACACTTGATTGTCTGCCGACTATGTTGCAATTCACACCTTAATTAATCATTCAAGATGAAATCTGGTTCAAAAATATATTTATAATCGATTTCTGATTAAATTATTTATTTTTCAAAGGCGTTGTATTAATTCCTTATTGAATTAATAAAAACAATATCAAATATCAACTATTGAATTGATACCGTTCACGTCGTCAAACTCAATTATATAATTATAATTATTCCAGCCGACTATTGAATTCAATTCTTGATCCATATACCGAAGAATGGATAATAATCAATCATGCATGATTAACCCAAAATATTAACTGCTTTTTATAATTAATCATCCTACATCCTGACTAAGAGATTTTATATTCATCCCTTGTTTGTAATATATTTCTGCTATACATTTTATGAATTATATTTATTAAAGATTTCTATTTTTTCTGTTTTAGGTGAGTGATTCAAATACATTGCATTATCAGTGCTGTCGACTTAAGAAATCATTTTGTACGTATCTTTATAAGTAATATACGAATTTTCTATATGAAATAGAGAAGACAAACATGCGAAGCTAAAAAGAGTGAAAAAGAAAATTTTTATTGTACATATACATTGCATATACTGTAAAAAATGAAATTGAACAAAAAAGAATGCTCTATTTTATTATTTTAAATGTGTAGCCTAATCTTAAAGAAGGTCGCAGCTGCGCTGTGCCCAATTACGGCCTAAATATAATCTAGAGTAACTGGAGTAGCAAGTTTTATTACTTTAATAAATTAGCTTAATTAAAACCTAATATAATTTAATTAGTTCCTATAATGCAAAGTTCTAAGGAATATACCTTGCACTGTGCAAGTGCCAGGGTTGATTCTCTCTTTGTAAAGCTGTGTTAAGAAATACTAGAATTAAAAATTAAATCCAGAGAGCTAAGAATTGTTCCTCTGGGGACGCTAACAAAGCTTTTTAGGCTATTGTTATTAAAGTGCATTTTACTTAAATTGAATGAATTTCCTTTTAAAAATTATATTGTATATCCTCGTATAACATCTATCGTAAATAATTTTGTAGAAATCATGGAGAAATACAAACTCATTTTTCTTGGTAATAAGTTGAATCGAATGAAATAATACAGTATCGCTCGTACAATACCTGCAGTGGCGTCTAACCACATCCGACTTTTTCCACTGATGAATTTCCGCGAATTCGACACGAGGCAGTTATAGGATTAAATATCGCAATAAAATATTCCAATTCTTTTCTTTTTCTAAAATGGTATTAATATAATTTTTGCTGCATGCAATACATCCAAATACAACGTTAAATATACAAATTGAGTAAAGCGGAACTATTTAATTTATTATATATTTATTTATTCGAAAATTGTAATCTCCCAGTAGTGAATCACGAGCTGCGCCAAAAATTCCCTCAACTTGCCGAATTCAAGATTGCCGCACCGCTCTCGTGCTCCCAGCCCATAAAATCCCCCCCATAAATCGTAAAATCAAATCAAAATTCAAGCCATTCCGTATGCTTAATCTCGATCTATCCGTGCACAACTGCAGGGGCAGAGAGAGAGAGAGAGAGAGAGAGAGTATATACGCTGCGAAACGCTAATGCATCCTCTCTCCGACATAACAACACTCGCGCGGCGCGTTTACGGCGAAAGGAGCGACGACCACCTGGCGAGACAGAAACAACAACGGCCTCAGCCGCAGCAGCAGCAGCGCATCACACACACACACACACACACACACACACAC
>UELV01140186.1:0-11959 GCA_900490015.1 Megastigmus stigmatizans | reverse complement strand
AGGAAAGAAAAATAGTATGTAAAACTTTTTTTTCCCAGTCGGTACAGCAGATCAATACCGATTATCCTTTAACAAATTTTGCTTTAACGAGTTTAAAGTATAACAAACAACATTCATGAAATTCTATTTCGCTTTCTTATGGTACTTTTCAACATGTTCTTTTATAAAATTGAATAAAAAGCAGATTCTTTTAACAATCAGTAAGTACGAATTACAATAGCGTAAAGGTCGTTTGCTTCACTGGACATTACAAATTCATTCACATAGGACCTCAACTAGTTTCGCAATTTCTCTCATCATAATATAATCATTTTGTGATTCATAAAAAATATTCATATGAAAAATGCTTCGTTACACGCGATTCTTTCAACTAACGACTGCTTTTTTCTGCTACCTATATCATTCTGGAATCTACTATTTACACAAACATTCATGTTACAATATTGTACACATCTATGTACAAATCATACAACGCATTCAGCAACGATGTAAGTCAGTTTCCAATCATGATGA
This sequence comes from Megastigmus stigmatizans, assembly GCA_900490015.1. NCBI lineage: Eukaryota > Metazoa > Arthropoda > Insecta > Hymenoptera > Megastigmidae > Megastigmus > Megastigmus stigmatizans. The sequence continues at coordinate 11,446 of UELV01140186.1, read as the reverse complement.
TATTTTGAAGCATTCGTTCAGGAAGTTCTCCATCGAATGGTATAAGTGATGACGCGTTCGAGCGATGTCGTGGGTTTCGTCGGTATAAGTCTGAAACATGAATTAAATTGAGTAAACTATTAAATTTCATCATCATATTATATTATAGTAAAGATACAGTTAAAATTACAAGTTTAAGAAGTAGATAAGTATATAAACTGTATTACTGTATTATCCGGATTTTATAATATTACATATTAAATGTTTGGATTATCAATATTTTTTATTAACCAATTTTTTTACTATTAATTATGACAATTGCTTCATCCTTTTAATTAATTAAAGCCAAGGATTATTTAGGCCCTTGCAACATATTAAATGCGCCAAAAAAGAATTTTAAAATATCAATTTCTCGAATGCGATAATAAAATTATAGCTCCTTTCAGGAATATTGAATTCACTCTTGCGCGGGCATCACATTATTTTGAAAAAGTACGATCTTTGAAAATATAAAATAATTTTAAAAAAGTCACATGAAATAAATGAAGATGATTTCTTAATACTTCATTTAAATAACTAATAGGAATATTTTTTCAATTTGTACAATATTATATTCATTCATAAAATTTATAAAAATTTAAAAATATCGTGGAACTTTCACCATTCGAAGAATACAATTATTATTAAGTTACGCGATGAAAGGTAAAATAGATTAGATCGAGAGATGCAGGGTGCATAATCTCGAATCCTCCTCTCACCTGCTGCCTAAACAGAATGTCCTTCTGCTCGAGTATTTTGGCGAGCAGCATGGACTGCTGATAATGGACATTGTCGTCCAAAGTTCCGTGAATCAAGTAATATCCTTTGTTTTTGATATTGTCAACTTTGTTGAGTAGGAGGCTTCTATCGTAGCCCTGAAGATTGTCGGCGGCGACCGGCAGCCCCATGAACCTCTCCGTGTAAACGGAATCTGTAATTAAAACAGGTTATTAATTAATCAGCGTTGAGGTGCGCCGCGCCTCTCTCTCTCTCTCTCTCTCTTCTCTCGGTCTCTTCGACCCCTTCCCCCACCACCACCAGCGCCTCGACGCACCCACCGGCACCCACTACTGCAAACTGCAGAAGAGCAAGATTAATGAGTTTTCTCGGACAACAAAAAAAGAAGGGGAGAGAGAAGAAGGAAGCCTCGACTGCAGGTGGGGAAAGGGACCTTTGACGGGATGAAGGCGCGATTTCCCCAGTAATAAAAGCTACCCTTTACCGAGGACCTCTATATGTATCTATATATATATATATATATCTATAGGTACATGCTAGACTGGCCGTGTAATTAGTCGGTGTCAAGTAGTTCTTTCATAAGATTAGAAAGAAGGCTATACGAACAGCGGAAATATTGCTTCCATTGTGTACAAGCTATAGGTTCTTCTTCCTTTTGCTGTCTTTATTAAGCTTAAGCCTGTTTTGCTTGTAGCTGTTATTAAAAATTCTTCGTTTTCGATTTCTATATTACTCTGCACCGGCTTCGAGCAACTGGTTTCTAGTTATTTTTTTCCGGTTTATAAACGACCTCCTACTTTATTTAACTTTTCGCTTGTATTCGGTGGAACAATAAGTTATGCGAAATACAAAAGCTGATTGTTCATAGCCCGATGAGACGTTAAGTTAATTAACCTAGATTTCATGTTTTTACGCAAGAATAACAACATTGAATTATTTTATTTTAATAGATTGTTAAACAATATTTTTATAGTTACTATTGACTATTATTAACTTGTTCATAATTGGAAATACTGCCATTCCGTAAAATAGCGGAGAAAATGCTATAGCGAGCGAGTAACGAACCGAAGTTTTTATAACTGACCAATCATTACTGCGTTCTAAGTACTTGAAAAAAATTGCAATCATCTAGGTATCTTTGATTATAGCTCGACGTATGTATGGTATACCATATATACTTTTTAAGATGAGTCAATATTAGCTGGGGTTTTTCTAGTCGCGCGCAGGAAACATTTCTCTGGGATTTTCGTTCTTTGACTTTTAAATGTGAGAAAAACTAATAAACGTATAATCTGCGTCGCGCGCGCGCGCATGCAAAACAAATTTTATAAAATGCAAAGACTCCGCAGTGACGGCCAAGCATCTTTACTCGCGTTACTTTACATATAGATAGGAGTTTTATACACGAAAAATCTAATAATGATTCCGACTAAGTCTAAATCTGTACGTATATATTATATAGTCTCGCACGAGTTTCCGCGCGGATGAACTCTAATTTAAATATAAAACAATTTCGCGAAGAGCCGCGATACCTATATATGAAACTTTATGCATCATCATTCACGTTATGACGCTTTATAACCTCTGCCATACTTCGAGGTAAGTAAAATGGCTCGTGGCGGAATGATAAAGGTAAAAAGGAAAATTAAACTATAACGGTATATTATATTTGCCATATAAATAGAAGCTTCCTCTATAATAAAGATTTACTCTACGGCGAGCAACTTTTGAATCTAAAATACGACTGACAGCTGTTGTAGGCTCCGAAAGACCTATTCATTTTGTTAAGTATCAATCGTATGACTCTAAAAAAACAATGTTCCTACAAGTTAGTCGCAGCAGGTCGCGTGGATTTAAAGATCCAAAGTAATTTGGTCGATGGAATTGTTTGCTCGGAAAAGTTGCCAGTTTAAGACGTGAGAGAAGTTGGCGGCCTATCGACTAAAGCACTGCACCTCTTACCATAAAGCGTCCAGTCGGTCACGGGTGCGACCGACAAGCCGCATTTGAAAGTCCCAACCTCGTCCATTGCCAGTGCCATGCCCGTCGCATAGCCTCCGTAACTCCATCCCCATATCGCGGTCCTCGTGCGATCGATGAAGTCGAAGTTATCTTGTAAATGCCTGCGCAAAATGTACAGATTTAATAATAAACTGTGCGACAATGATGAAAATCGATTTATTCATGCGATAATGCTAAACTGCGTGTTTTTACATATGTTAGGTATATATTGCGGTGAATAGTAATTAAACATAACGCTAGATAATTTATGCCGGAATTACCATTAACCGTTTAATTACAAATTTAATATGCAGTCTGCGTTGAAGCACTTATTTTCAGAAAGTATTTTGAAAAATTAAAAAATCTAAATTTATAATATAATTCTGTACCTATAAACGTATGAAAGATAATATTATAAATACATAATTTTACATAAATTCATTCGTAGAACCCAAAATTAAGGTTTGAACCGAGCTGCGTACCTCTACTACTACGCGGCGGGGAAGTATTTTAAAATGCTCATCAGATATAAGAGATTATAAAGGTACTCGAAAAAGGACTTAATAAAGTGTAGGAGCAAAGGGGTTAATTAAAATAAGTTCCGGTTTTCGCTTCGGCCTGCAGTCGAATCTTGTAGTTAGTGAGCTTATCACGGTGTTCACTTTTCAAACTTTGCGCCCGCGCAGTTATCAGGGCATTTGAATTAATGATTACTAAAGGTTTTATCAAGCAAGTTTAATTCATGCGGTACGCAATTTATGTTGATACCGCGAGAAAAGCTTTAATTGGATTCATCGAATAATTTGTAAAGAATATCTGCGGTCAAAATATATTCTATATACCGCACGATTTAAGAAGAAAGAAAATAATTGCGACCCGATTGAAAATTCAATTTCTATACACATTGAAAAGCTTTTTCCCAGAATATATATGTGTAATACCGCCAAGAATCGTGCACTTTTTCCGTAATCATTTTTATATTTTCTTACTCTTTCGCTAAAAGTATGAGAATTTGCGAAACCTCGCCTTTCGGATCGTTAAATCAAACTTATTTTTTTTATGACTGGCCATGAAGTAGCAAAGTTACCAGGAAAAAAGTTCCTCTAAAGCAAAAAAAAAATTAACTGCAGCATTTTTATTCTAGGAAACATCACAATGTTAAGGGTTATTAAAAATAATCTATATACTTTTTTCCGAACAAGCATCACGTGTGTCATAAAATGAGCTGAGAAAGGCATCGAACTCTTGAACTGCTGGTGACATTCGATTCAATAATATGAATACCTTGGCTGAGCAACAAGCCAACAATTATCGTCGATACTATATACGGCCGCATTTGTTCGCAGTTCCCTCAGTCTAATCGAGATACGACGACTGCTGCGCGGCGATGACGATCTTATCTCTCTCTCTCTCTCTCTCTATCTTTCTCCTGACCCCAAAGCGTATAACTATTCGAACGAGCTCCCCTTCTTCTTTTTTTTATCGCGACAGTCGAATCTAAGGCCGTTCCACGAGCCATTCCGCGCAAAACTCGACGCACTGCGGAGTCGCGGCGCAGCGGTGAAGTGGTCGCTGAAAGGAGAGGATTCGAATATCTGACAATCTATAATATCCCCCTCTTCCCATCTACGCCTTTATCCCTTTGGTCCTACGGAAATCCTCGGAATCGAACGAGTCAATTCCACCCTTGACATTTCTTTTCGATTCAAATTGCTTTTCCTTTATTCCAATTGCGACTCGATCGACGTTTCTCCCTTCTCTCTCTCTCTCTCTCTCTCTCTCTCTCTCTCTCTCTCGCTCTCGTTCTCTCCCTTCACTTCGATCCCTTCTTCCTTCTTTCGCACGCGTTAACCGGCCGACGACAACTCGGACGAAGATTTTTGTAGCCATCGAAAAGTATTCGCCAATGCTATTTATCAAAATCCGCGAGTGACGCGTGATGAATGATAAGAATCTCTGCGACATTTTTAGGATTTTCCATATTATATACGTGGATTTTGTGCATAACGTTACAAAAACGGAATATCCGAGTGTAAAAAATTTAAACTCGGATTCAACTTATATATTAAAAGCGTTTTTTTTTTAAATATTAAATATTTTATGTGAAGAGCGATAAAAAGTATAACGAACTAAGCCAATTATTGAAATAACCTGGAATTTCGCATCCATCGATTTTAAATAAATCCATATACGCGCAACGTTCGGAAAAGATTTTTTCCCATCGAAACAACGACAATGTTGCCTTTCCAAGCTGGCGCGCAAGAGAGCTACCAAAATAGTCTCTCCGGAGCTCTTAGCAAAACGTGCACTAAGTCCTAAATCGATTTTCGCGCGCGTTGCTTTACCCGTGTTTTTGATACGTGTCCACTTTACAGCTCAAGTTTACGAGATACGGAGATTGTTGTGCCTGCATGTTTTCATTGGTGACACTGATGCGCGAGCCAAAGGCTCTATTCTTTAAAACGTCGTATAATACAATCACTGCAACTGTAAATGAATCACCAATGCAAACATTACACTATTTTTTTTCTTTTTCAGAATGTTATATTTCAATAAAGCAGTATAACGTTTATATAGAAAAGATGCCCCAGTTCCCGTTAATCAAACGATCTCCAAATTTCGTTAAAGGAGGAAGCCGACGAATGCGTAGAAAATAAATAAACCTAGATAAACGTACAAAGTTTTTTTATTCTTTAGAGCTGATCAAAATATTAATATTGGAATAAAATTTAATCGGGGGAAATGCGTGGAAATATAAAAAAAATTCAAGCCAATTTTGTTAAAATGAGTGAAAAACTCAAGATTTCATCCGACATCTAGTAAAATTTATAAAAAATCACTTTTTTTATATTTTCCACTTCATAGAGAAGACATTTTTTCTTCAAATATTTCAGAGTTTAAGGATTCTTTGTGCTGATGTCGATTTTATAGGATTCATGCCAAGTTTGACCATGGGCCGCTACCGGCGTCCTCCTTTACATTAATTTTCTGTCAATATTTAATTATACTTTTATTTATTTATTCAACATACACGGGTTGTAAACCCTTTCATAAAAATTTAATGTAAAAAAGTGTAGATGAGATATTTTATATATATTTTAATTAATTCTAGTGTGTTTTTTAAATAGTTTTCTTCTAAAATCAAATAAAGTTGATATCATGTATGCTTACGATAAGATGCCAATATTTCATTTACACTGCGCCGATAAACTGTAATCTATGTAAAAAGATAGACCTGCACATAGTAAGCGGCGAAAACACAGTAACCAGGGAATCTACGATATGAGCAGTCATCAATTAAGCGCAATGGGTCGGGGACTGTTTCTCTTGGCTATAAGTAGCGAAGGTACGGTTACGCTCGGCCACGCCTTTGTCGAATTTTTCCTCCTCTTGCATGCAGCTCGAAAGAAGTCGCCGCGTCTATACGGAAACAAATAAATTTCTGCGTTTCCGCGCAAGTAAAAGGAGTATCAGCATGGGAATAATCGATAAAGCGCGAGAGCTCGCATAAAAAGCCGCAGCTGGTACGTGTTCGTGCAGCGCACAGAAAGCCTTTTGTACAAATCGGTCGCCGATTAATAAATCTTGGAACATGCAGCTCAATCGATCGAGTGTTGTCAAGGGAAAATGGAAAAAAAAACAGGGTTCGGGGAAAAAGTAGTCTTCGGAAAAATATCCCGCAGTAGCAGCAGCAGCCTCCTCCTGCACATGGGAGGTAGATTTGGGCGCTCGCACGGCCAGCCTCTTCCTGGTATACACACTCGGTGAGACTACTAGCTCCCAGCCTCCCATCCCCATCCATCCGCAGCTGCAACCTGCTACTCTGTATGATATATATTCTCTTCTTCCAGTCACTGTGCACTGTCATCTCTCTCTCACTCACTCACTCTCTCTCTGCGGTGGCTACAAGTCGAACACGCCGTGTGCGCAGACAGCAAAGAGGCAGAGGACGTGCGGGCAAGAGAGTGGGAGAGAGAGAGAGAGAGAGAGAGAGAGAGAGAAAAGCGCACCCGCACTGTGCACACGCGTGGCTAGCAATGTGCAGTGTACCCTCCTCTCGGGGCGTAACCCGTATGCCACACGCGCCCAGAGAGAGAGAGAGAGTCCAGCCCGAACCGGCTGCGGCTGATGCTGTTTTGCTGGTGCGTCGCATTCTCTCTGTCTCTCTCGGACGCGCAAAAAGTCAGTCGCGAAATTGGAGAGCGGCCAAGCGATTGCGGAATCGCGCGAGCCTCTCTCTCTCTCTCTCTCTCTCTCTCTCTCTCTGCTGCCCTTTCGAATAACCTCCTGCCGCACACACATACACTGCACACGGTACAATAGTGTACAGCGAGCGCGTGTATAACGTCTGCTCACTGGCTGACCGACTTAACTTGCTCTTTGTCATCTCCCTTCGCGCGTTTCTCCATCTGTGCATGCCACCGTCGCCGCGAAGCTTCTCTGCGCGCATCAGCAGCAGTTTGCCTCTTTATTTACCCATAGATGTGTACGCGCTCGCGGTATGTACTCGTATACACATACATGCGCGTAGAGAGATGAGAAGGGTTCTTCCTGCCTTTGAACGAGGGGGGAAAGAGGTGGTATCTTAGCTCGGTGCAGGCAACGCGTTTTGCCTACATCCGCGACCTCCTCGTTCCCTGTGCTTATATACATATACATATAGGGTGCGACGTGAGCCGCAATACAAGAGCGCGCGTATTGCGATTCGCCGCTCGCATTACCAGCCGTAAGCCGGTTGTCCTTTCCCTTGCTAACCTCCCCCTTGTCGTCGCCACCGCCACCACCACCGCCACCGCGAGCTCCTTGCTCCGCTGCATGATTTTGCGGATTAAGTGTAGAACAGTGTATGTCTTATTGTGTTTCGATGAATTCGCGCTGTTGCGCGCATCCGGACGCTGAAGCATGTGCACTTTGCACCGCGTGTCAGCCTCTCTCTCTCTCTCTCTCTGTCTTTCTGTCTCTCTTTCTCTGTATATACATATGCATATACATAGTATATACGTGTACATATGCTCCGGGGAGGATTGACGTGTGTGCACAGAGCGCATCCGGACCTTTGGGCTTTGGCGCGCCTCTGTCTCCGAGGACTCGAGTGTGCAGTGCAATGACGGAGGTGTGCAGCTTGCTTCTCTCTCTCTCTCTCTCTGTCTCTCTTCTCTCTCTCTCTCTCTCTCTTTCTCACTTTCTCTGCAGCGTACACATACAGCTTGGGAGCTGGCCCACGGGCGTCGCGCGCACTTGGCTCCTCTACTAAACATTTCATAAGGCGAAACGAGTGAAGGACTTATATACGCGCTGCTTTGCTCCTGCTCCTCTCTCTCCCTCTATCTCTCTCTCTCTCTCTCTCCTTCTTTTATTTCTTCAGTACAATCTGGGCTAGGCTACTCCGAGCGCAGCTTCTTTCGCCGGCGTGACGACGACGACGCTCTCCTCGGGGATCTGTACAAAGAAAATCGGCCCTCGAGGCAGACACAGGCACTTTGCCAGACTCGCCGCCGCCTGCAGCCATATACCCCTGTCTGTACGCGCGTGTGTGTGTGTGTGTGTGTCGACACGCGGAGCAGTGGCAGCGAGCGTCTAGCCGAAATTCTCTTTAACGAGAATGTAGGAGAGCTGCTGCTGACCCCCTGAGGCACGGGGGTTAATGATTAGCCGCCTGACTACTCTCGACTTAGATATCATCGAGTTTTGTGCGCGGATATCAAACTTGAGATGTAAGGGATTTTGGCTTATACCGGGGCGGGAGCAGCCGAAATGCGAGCCCAGAATGTGAATGTGAATGTACTTTGAATAGTTTTCGCTCTTATAGTTTGATTCGTATATGGTAAGGTAGGAAGTATTTTGTATGCGCAAAACCAATGCGCTTAAAATTTTCATTTAAAGTTTAGCTCTGCGATATTATGCCAGAGTTACTTGTATAAAAACAAAAAAAACTGAATATTACAAAATGTATGTTTTTAAAGCCCCTTTCATTCGCGAGGGAGTTTGTGCAGCAGTTTTCGCAAATAGAATCTGACCATCTACCGTCCTAGTATAAGTTACTCGTGATTCAAACTTGTTCTCGGTTACTCTATATATACACTGGAATCCATTCGCATTCCGAATTTTAAAGAACGATTTTTTTACACACCTTTTTTTAATTAGAATTTATGTCTGTATATGGCATGATGCGATTTATTAGAATAAAATTATTAATTATGATATAGGAGAAAATAATTCTATAATGGTAGCGTTTAAAAAAAAATTAATTTCACGCAAAATGGAAATAAGCGAGGGAATAATTGAAAAGTTTGCCCTGACCACACAGTTGGTTTTTTTCATAAACACGAGATTCAGGAGAAGCCTTAATAAAGATGTTTCGGTAATAGAGAAGTGAAAGGCTCGTAAAAAAATTTGAGGTTCGGCTAAACTTTCCTCTCAGGGGAGAAGGCGTTGTTGTAAAATAACAAGAACTTGATAATAAGTTTTTATTTTAAGGGTGAAACGCGCTGCGCTTGGCGGCCGCGGCTCGTGCGCGGTGAGATGTGGCAAGCACAGCACGGAGAAGAACAAAACTTGTAAAAAGTTTGAATATAGTGTTACTAATTTCTTCTTATTTATGCCTTTCCGCCTTACTAACAATGCATATTAACTTGTACGATAAAAGTGTTTAATCTCAATTTCGTCAGGTCACATTTTTTTGGTATAGGTATAACGCATATATTCGCGTCTATTATAAAGATCACATGTCTCTTAGCTCGAGCTGACCGAAAGGTGACTGCAGTAATTTCACAAGTAGTTTGACATAGCAATGCTAAAAGCAATATTGTACATCATATCGTATTATTCGTTAAATCAACGCCTCCCAATCTTCTCGCTTATACCCATTCCCAGACTCTCGCAGGCTCATTTTCCTGCGGCGATCCCGCGGGACTCGCGCTCGCTCTCGCGTATAATGCATCTTTGTGAACAAGATTCGCTAATATACAGAACTAGAGCTTGTCGGATATAGCGGCCGCGAAAGCCCCGCGAATTCGGGGCCTTCGCTCCTTATAGCCTCTATCGTAATAAATTACCTGCTGGACGAGCCGCGTCTGCAGCTAAAGGCGCGCGCGAATAAGAGCAAGAGAGAGAGAACTAGTACGAGCCATTCGAATGAGAAAAGGCGCGAAGAGAGAGAGAGAGAGAGAGAGAGAGAGAGGCCGACGTCCGATAAATTCAGACAAAGTTAGGAGCAATTTTCTTCTTGTTAACGTTTTCTTATCCCTCCGGAGTGAGAGAAAGATGCAGGTGCAGCGCGGGAGAAAGTGGCCGACGTCTAGTAAAAGAAAAAGAGATGAGGAACGTTGCGGCGAGAAAAAGGAAGAGGAAGAAGCGCGGAGGAAGGAAGGCAGCGGCGGCGGCGGCGGCGGCGGCTACACAGCGGCAACGAGAAAAGAAAAGAAGTTAATTTAACGGGCTCGGCCGTGGGATTAGGTGTTAGAAGTTAGTTACACGCGCGGAGCTGCAAGGATCACGGGATTACCGGCCACAGTGTTGGCTCTCCCGGATATGTTCCTCAATTCATTACAGGTAGCAAGAAATGTTGCGAAGCGTGTATATATATATACCTATACACCCCCGGCTTTTGTCGTTGTTGCGTTTTTTTTTCTCTGCAGGGGTCCAGCTTTTTCCCCTCTTTTCTCTCTGCTTCTCCGTTTTATTATCGTATACCTGTGTACATAGTTGCAGGCTCGCGGGGAACTATACGCGCCAAGGTGCGTATATCGCGCTTCGAGTTTCCAACTTTTCGTTTACCAGATGGAGTAGAGACTTTAAGTTGTCGTGACTCTTTAGTTCGTGGGCCGCATTTAAGTACACAGAGTTGCAGTCTCCTCTGCGCTTGTCCTTCTTGCCGTTAACCCTTTTTCCCCCGTATAATATATACTCAGCTTAAGCTGCGATTCGAGGAGACATTAGCATAGCCGCTCTTCCTTGAGTTTTTCACTACCCTTTTTTTTAGAGATAGATTGCCCGAATATATATATATACACACATAGGATTGCTTAGGTGCAAAGAAGTGCTGATGAGTTGCGTTATTAATGGATTTAGATTTGCGCGCAGATCAATATAGAGTACTCGAGCGAGTCGTTAATTTATTACACAAATTCGGAATTAATTAAGCCGAGGACGGGGCTTTGTTCGCTTAATGCGACTCGACTTTCCAACGAGTTGTGCGCGCAGTATATAGGTCTAATGCTGGCTCTGTGTGATCGATGAATAAGTCGGCACCCCTTATATCTATATGTATATTGCTTTTACTTGACTGGCAGGTATATCGAGATTATGTAATTTAAGGCAGCTATTGATTGCGCAATATTAATTTTCGGGCCTATTATGCGGCTCAGACCTGTTTGCTTTCGAACTACACGCGGAGATCGAGGAATACGAGCACAGCGCACAAGAATAAGGTTGCTTATACTGTATAATCATTTCTGCATAAGTGAAGGAATAATAGTGCACAAACATAGTTTATATAATTCACAATTGAGGAATAGCCAATGGCAAGCGAGTTTTGACTAGACTGTGTGTGTGTTTTTTTTTTGTGAAAAGAACAGTTTTGTTGAAGCTCGCGTGTCATTGGCTCATCCTCCTTGCAAATTACATTTCTACACTTGCAACACCCACTTTGGTCCAATTTATTAACCCATTAACGATCAAGACCCCGAAA
>UELV01140182.1:4008-14738 GCA_900490015.1 Megastigmus stigmatizans | reverse complement strand
GAATTATTGTCATTGCATTTTCCTTATGAAAAAAATTCGTTAAGTCGAAAATTTCCAAATTTTTTAACTTTTTTTCGTAAAAAACACGCCATATTTTTTTACAGGAGTTTTTTAACAAAAAATAGATATGACTATTCGAAAGAACAGTTCAAAATACGGCGGATATGATCTTTTTAAAATTTTTTCAAACTTTTTTTTTAGGTGAAAAAAAGTCTTGAAAAAGTTGTTGAAAATTCGGGGTCTAGGTCGTTAATGGGTTAATATATGGTTTGTAGCCAGAGTTAATTATAAAATCCCTACCAACTAATAATAGTGGTTCAGGTTTTATTAGTGTAACTATTGGTTAGAGCCAATATTAAATATAAATGGGCCACACCTGAAAATCGACACTTCAGCCGAAAACCTGAGATTGCGTATCATACAAATTAAATATTAACTTCAAATTTAAAATAAAAATTTAAAAATTCGGTTCTAGTAAAATTCGTGTTAAATAAATATTAACAAATAAAACATATCATATTACCGATTCGGTCAAGATTTTACGCGTTTCAATTACACAAACGCTCTGTCCCAAGCTAAAGTGTTTAAATACATTGGCTCAAAAAGGAGCAGCGTACACGCATTGATTAACGCTAAGCGTGTATGCACAAATTTAAATAAAGTTGGTATTTGTCGCTCTCGGACGTCGCATAGGTAAATGTAAAAAGACTAATCAACATATGTAGTAGAAAACTACTTTTTATAAGAACAGTAAGAGATTTAACGACACCAATAATAAAATTTTTCATTGAAAATTGCAGAACTTCCCTTATAAGCGTTTTAAGACATTTACCCCTGAATTCACGTAAAAAATCATGGTAACAATAGTTGTAAGAGATTTATCCCTAATTTGCCATCAAGTATCGTTTTAGCAATAATTAAATCCACGTGCATGTAAATAATCTATTCAACTTCCTTTTATAGAATTATCCTGCAAATACGATTAAGTTATTTAGTTACCGGAAAGTACAATATCTTATTTCCAGTGTTACCGGAAAGTCCACTTAACTATATATATATATATGTATCCCAGCTGAAAAAAATCACGTAACAAAGTCACGTCATTTTGTTACGTGATTAATGACATGAAATCGTTACGTAACGAAATGTTCCAATTCGAGACGTAACTTACAAAAGTGATGTGACAAACTATTAAGCACTAGAACCACTGTCGACTCCATATACCTACACATCGAGTACGACCTAATTCCACACCTAGACAGAAAAATCCACAGAGCGCACTATCTGGATACCATCATCGTCGACTTCATACACATAGATATCCAGTACTACCGAATTCCACACCTAGACACAAAAAGACGGAGCGCACTACCTGGACACCATCATCGGCGACTCTATACACCTAGACATCAAGTACGACTGAATCCCACACCTAGACACGAAAAGCTATGGAGCATTTTTTCAATATGCTTTATGAAGAAAATAATATACAATGTTTTTCATTTACGGAATTTATATCTACTACCTTTTTTACATTGACAGGATTTTTGTCTATAGCTTTTCCCGATATACCGTTCTATTCGGTATAAACTATTAATTTCCACATACAATTGTACGAAAGCAAGTCGAGAGAGTACAAGAGTGCAGAATGGCGTAAAGGAAAAATATGTCGCCATAATAGATCAATGAAGTTAAGCAGCGTTCGGCACGGTAAGTACTTGGATGGGTGATTAACTAAAAAAAATCATAAATCAAGTAAAAATAAGAATTCTTTTTTTTCGAATAAAATATTATTGCACGCGGTTTCTGATTGTTTTGCGTAATATTTACAATTTTTGCAACATTTATATTTGTATTAATTATTTTTATGGAAAAAAATTCTGCGGGGAAAATCAAGTAACAAATACATACAATAAATTACGAAAACAAACGTTCGCATTTGTATCGCAATAAGTTACGTAATTTTGGTACGTACCAAAATGACATAATTATTTTCAATAAGGAACAGGTCAAATTTGAATTTTATGGCATATATATTTTCTATCGTTATTTATACAATATGTTATTTTTACTTCTTATTGGTTTTCATTGAATTAGAAAGTTATGGAGACCATCTTACGTATGTTACAAGGATATTCTGGTTTAAGTGTCTAACATCAATAACAGCAATGATGCATAGAATCGTTATTCATTTAAAATTTAATAAATCTTATTCTACTTGATATGTTTGAAAAATATCGCTGAAGCATTAAAAAATGTAATAAATTAACGAATCTCTATATCACTATAAAGTCAATTTCTATCTTGGACAGCATCGACCTCGAGAAGTGTCTTATTATTTGAGCTCCATAAAGACCGCAATATACAAGATTTTTGAAAAAAGCGTAATAAATATGATATTAATGGATATATATATAAAAAATATTGTCATAATGGAAATAAAAGGTAATAAGCACAATAAAATCAATATATATGACGAGTTGTATCAATTCATGTAATTAAATTGTTCGGGCTGCATAAGCCCCGATATATGACTTATTTGGGCTGCATAAACACCGATGCAACAAGATTTTTTAAAAAGCTTAATAAATCTAATATTATTGGATATACATATATAAAAAATATTGCCGGAATGTTAATAAAAGTAACTAATTTGCCTATATATCATAATTAAATCAATATATATCACGAACTGCATCAATTCATATAAGTAAATTATTCGGTCTGCATAAACCCCGATAAATGATTTATTTGGGCTACATAAACACTGATATACAATTTTTTTTAAAAAGCTCAATAACTGTAATATTATTGAATATATATGAAAAATATTGCAGGAGTGTTGGCAAAAGTGGCTTATTTACCTATATATCACGATAAAGTCAGTAAATATCCCGGGCTACATGAACCCCGATAATCAAACCTATATATTTATCAATTTATATATGAATACTGGTTATTTAAATATTTAAATATTAGAGTATTATTTGCGTTTGTGGGTGTATGCTTGTGGTGTGTGTGTTTATGTATGCAAGTACTACATCGTGGAAATTTGCAGCCACTACTGTGATTCATCTTCTAATATCCTAAAATATTAGACTCCAACGTAATTCGTCTTTGTATGCTCGACTCGCTGTGCATTACCTGCAGTTTAACTGCAACACAGAAGAGTATCCAGACTTAGGCGGATAAATAAGAACTTCGAAATCTCATTATGTGCGGAAACTAAATCCCCGTTACAATATCTATATATATATATATTGACTGCGCTTGTAAAATCGTGAAAATTCCGTGCTTGATTTCCTACATACCTGTAGAACTTTGTTAAATCGAGAAATATAATAGAAGTAACTTCGAACCTCTTTTTCCAGACTGATATTTAATAGCACGGTGATCGGACTTACCCCAATTGAATGTTGCTTTCCTAATCAAGATGAAATAAATTGACAATATTCTGCGCATTATTTCTTTTCAAATTTTGTATGTTTGGAATTTCTAAAATATTACAATAACAAAACTAGCATTGTTTGGTACTAAACAATATTTACAAATCTCATTTAATAACTATGATTTCTTTTATAAAAAAACACTTAAAACTAAGAACTTGTATAATCTCGTACTAATATAATAAAGAGACAGCGTTGGTTTGTATGGTTATAAAAATCTCAAAAATTACTTAACCGATTACAACCAAATTTTGATTTTTGGCATCGTGGAGTAACATAGGCTAGGTTTTGCATTAAAATATATTATAAATTATTTAAAAAATGAATCAGGGACTGCTTTACATACGCGTAGCGAAGTAATATAGGGGAACAACGGCGTGCAGCGGTCGCCGGCGGAGTACTCGCGCAATCGCGCACCGACGGGTAGGAAAGCAGAGTCGTGCGTCTGTTTATATAAGTAGGAGCGTGAAACCCGCTATAGAGAAAACCGTTTCTGAGTAAAATTTTTTGTACTCAATATATTGAATGTTCCTTAGCGAATATTCTTACTGGACGTTTCGTTTTTAAAATATATTATTTTATTTGTAGACATTTTTTAAAATGCCTAAAATAAATTTGTCTTGCAATTCATCTCAAGTGAAACGTAATCGTTTATGGAGAAATAATGAATGTCAAGAAGAACGTGAAGCTAGATTTTCGAACTCCGA
The DNA here is from genome assembly GCA_900490015.1 of Megastigmus stigmatizans. Lineage (NCBI taxonomy): Eukaryota > Metazoa > Arthropoda > Insecta > Hymenoptera > Megastigmidae > Megastigmus > Megastigmus stigmatizans. Next base: position 10,585 of record UELV01140182.1, on the reverse strand, counting down.
TGCATGCAACAGACGCAATACTGAAGATATTTCTCTTACAGAATTACGACTCTTCGAACAATCTTTTCAGACGTCTACTCGCAGACTACGCGAATCCTCACAAGAAAGATTACAGCGACTTGAAAATCAACGATTACGATCATTTCGTAATAGAATTCATTCTTCGAATTTTCGATCTGCTTTCGAATACGATCCAAATATTAATTACATAAATCTTAAGGATATACAAATTGGTTCAATGAATAAAGTTTGTAATCATTGTTTTGCTAAAAAATGGACTGATGAGGCTCCAGGTCTATGTTGCTCGGGGTGTAAAGTTTTTCTCGGTGAGCTTCCTGCACCCCCAAAATCTTGAAAGAGTTTGACTTTAAGCGTATATCGATTTTCGGAAAACTTTTGAAATAATATTAGAAAGTACAATACTTTATTTCAAATGACTTCATTTGGCGCCAAGCGGGAGCAGAAGGAAATTTTATGCCAACTTTTAAGATTCAAGGGCAGGTATATCATCTTCTTGGAAGTCTTTTATCTAATCCTGAAGTTAATCCTCAGTTTTTACAAATTTATTTTATTTCAGACGCAGATCAGTTGTCTGTTCTTTCAAATATTGTGCCAAATTTAGAACAAGAAATTATAGAAACATTTCAAAAAGTTTTACTAGAAAATAATAATTTAATCAGAAGCTTTAAATATAATCTTGAGAATAGATTAACTAATAATACAAATGATCATAAGTTAATCATTCATTCTGATCGTGTGCCCACAAATCAGCATAGAGGTTGATGCAATTCTCCTACAATGAGTGAAATAGCTGTACTTTTTGTCGATGAAGATAAAGGACCAAGAGACATTGTTTTAAGTTGTCGTGATGGACAAATGTAACGCGTATCAGAACTTCATCGACCCTACGATCCTCTTCAATATTCACTTGAAGTGAAGATGGATGCAATCCAGATTGGCCAGAGATTAAAGGTGAATTGTTCTCGGGACAAAAGTCACGTGATAGGCATGACGTGATTTCACGAGTTTTTCATTTAAAATCGAAAAAGTTAATGAATCTGATAACTAAATACAAAGTATTTGGGGAAATTATTTGTTACGCTTTTACCATAGAATGGCAAAAACGTAGTTTACCTCATTGCCACATCCTTACATGGCTGCAAACAAGAATTCAGCCTGATGAAGTTGACAAGATTATATCTGCGGAATTACCAGATTAAGATCAAGACCTTTATTGCACGAAATCGTTTGTAAAAATATGGTTCACGGCCCATGAGGTGAGCTCAATAGTTCTTCAGTTTGCTTGAACAACAGTCAATGTTCCAAAAGATATCCCAGAGCTTTTATTTCAGATACACAAACCGGTGACGATGGTCACCCAACTTATTGTCGAAGATGGTGGAGGGCATACTACTTCATTGGATATTCGTGAAAACTTGATTGGCATTGACAACAGGTGGATTATTCCATAGTGTCCGTACTTATCACGCTGTTTCAATGCTCATATAAATGCTGAGTATTGTAATTCAGTAAAAGCTATAAAATACATCTGTAAATACGTTACTAAAGGTTCGGATCAAGCCCCATTTTCCGTTCAAAATCAAATGGATGAGTTGCAAAAATATCTGAATGGGTGATATATATGTACTTCAGAAGCTACTTGACGATTTTTTTTATTTTTCAATTCATGAGTGGTTTCCAGCCGTTATACACTTAGCTTTTCATTTAGAAAATAATCAACGTGTTTATTTTGCTTCTGAAAACATTCACGATATTATTAACAATCCACGGAAAACTACTCTTATGGATTTTTTGATCTTTGTAAAACAGATGAATTTAAAAAAATCCTTTTATATGTTGAAGTTCCTAGCTATTATACATGGAATAACAATAAATTTTCAAGGTGAAAGCGTGAAATAGACGTTGCAAGGATATCCTGATATTAAAAAGGACTCAGGGTGGACTCAGGAAATCAGGGTGAATGCTTTCATTTGCGAATGTTACTACACCACATTCGTGGTCCTACATCTTTTGAAGATCTGCGAACTGTTAATGGTGTACGTCATCCGACGTTTGAATATGCTTGCGCTGAACTTGGTCTTCTGGAAAATGATAATCAATGGAAGGAAACTATTATTCATGCTATTGTATCAAAATCACCTTTAAAGTTAGGAGATCTGTTTGCAATTATTTTGGTGTTTGGTCAACCTTCTCAACTTTCTAATTGTGAGATGCTTTCAAACATGATTTTTGTGAAAATATACTTCAAAGAATACAACAAAATAATAATTTAATTACAACTTTCACTGACGATATTTTTAATCAAGGGCTTATTCAGATTGAAGACAAAGTGGCAACTCTTAGAGGTAAATATTTATGCGACTTTGGGATACCTACACCTATCCGTGGTGAACAAACTATTTGCAACCTCTACGATCCAACGTTAAGACAAGCTTATGATGTAAAAGTCTTGAACAATTATGTATGTAAAAATCTCTGCAAATTGACACAAGATCAAAATTATGCATATGATTTAATAATCGATAGGAACAGTAGGAACAGGCAAGACTTTCTTACTTAATTTAACATTGGTTTACGTTAGATCTAAAAGATATTTAGCACTTGCAGTTGCTTCTTCAGGAATTGCTGCCACTCTTCTTAGTGGTGGTAGAACATCCTACTCTACTTTTAAGTGTCTGTTTGTTCAACTCGTAAAAATGGTCCTCTTGGGAAAATTTTACAAGATGCTAAATTAATTGTTTGGGACGAATGCACTATGAGTCACCGTGCTCATATTGAGGCAATCCGTGCTCATATTGAACGTTGAAAGATATAAGATCTTCCACTAAATTAATGGGTGATCTAACTTTAGTTTTTAGCGGAGATTTCCGCCAAACATTTCTTGTAATTACAAGAGGAATTGGAGCCGACATTATGAAATCATGTCTTAAGTCGTCACCAATTTGGAATTTTGTACACACATTAAATTTACGAACTAATATGAGAGTTCACCTTAGAAGAGGCAATGCTGAATTTTCAGTAAAATTGCTTAGTATAGGAGATGGAACGATTCCCAATAACAAAGGATATATATCTATCGATCAAACAATAGGTACAGTTGTCGAAAATATCCACGAACTAATAATTAAAGTTTATCTTTAAACTAAAAATATTTCTTCACAATCTCTTGAGTGGTTGTGTGCAAGAGCAATAATAAAACCTAGAAACACGTTAGCATTTGAAATAAATAATATTATTCTAGAAAAGTTAGAAGGAGAATTTAAAGAATATAAATCTATTGACACAGTTTTAAACGCTGACGATGCAGTGCATTATCCACCAGAATTTTTAAATTCTCTTGATCTCTTGAGTATTTCTTATCTTATTCTTACATCACATTATTAATATGAGGATATTACATATTCTCAAATATTTTCAAATATTTCAGAACCGACAACCTAACCTAAAAACGCAAAAAATACCCTATTTCTGACACTTTAGACAGTTTTCTATACATTCGAAATTATTTCTCTTCGTTATTAATACAAATAATTATTTATTCCACCCTATTACATTTGTTCAAAAATTTTCAGATTTTTCAAAACCGCCGACCTAACCTAAATACGCAAAAAATACCCTATATCTGACACTTTTTGGCCATTTTTGACACATTCCCAAGTTTTACTTTAAATTATTTACACTTATTATGTATTTCAGCACATTATATTTGTTCAAATATTTTGAGATTTTTTGGAATCGTCGACCTAATCTAATAATGCAAAAAATCATATTTTGGGACACTTATTGGCTCTTTTTGACAAATTCATAAGTTTTTCTCTTAATTATTTACAAGTATCATTATGCATTCCAGCAAATTATATTTGTTTAAATATTTTGAGAATCTCTGGAACCGCTGACCAAACCTAATAACGCAAGAAGCCCTATTTTGGGACTCATTTTACCAATTTTCGACGTACTGAAACTATTTCTTATCTTATTCTCACATCGCATTATTAATTTGAGCATATTACAAATTCCCAAATATTTTCATATTTTTCAGAACCGACAACTTAACCTAACAACGTCAAAAGCACCCTATTTTTGATACTTTAGAAAGTTTTCGACACTTTTGAAATTATTTTAATTCGTTATGCATACAAACAATTATGTATTTCATCCTATTTCATTTGTTCAAATAGTTTCTGAATCTTGAAAGCAAATAGTTTATAAATAGGGTATTTTTAGGTTAATTTGGCGGATCAGAAAAATCCGAAACTATTTCAACTAATGTAATGTGCTGAAATGCATAATGTTCCGTAAAAAATCGATGAAAAATAATTTAAAATGTATCGAAAACTGTCAAAAAGTGTCTGCATTTTCTGTGTCTGCAACTGTCAGAGTTTTTTGCATTTTCAGGTAGTATGAAGGTACTGAAAAATTTGAAAATATTCCGGAAAATGTAATGTACTGGAATACATAATTTTACGTATGAGAATTGAAGAGAAACAAATTAGAATGAGACGAAAACAATAAAAAGTGATAAAATATATGTTTTTTTATTATTAGTAACGGTTGGCGGTTCCGAAAATCTGAAAATATTTGGACAAGTGTAGTGGGTTGGAATACATAATGTCCCGTATAAAAATTGAAGAGAGATAATGTTGAATTCGTCGAAAATGAGCTAAAAATGTCAAAATATAGATTATTATTACATTTTTAGGTTACGTTGGCGTTTCCGAGAATTCTGAATATTTTGGCTATATGTAATGTGCAGAAATACATAATGGTCCGTATGAATAATGAAGAGGAATAATATTAAATGGGTCGTAAACAACTAAAATTGTTAAAATATAAAGTTTTTTGCGGTTTTAGGATAGGTTGGTGGATCCAAAGCATCTGAAAATATTTAATCAAATGTTATGAGCCCATGGAGAGAAAAGTCTAGAGATTATCGGAAGAGATCTCTTACATATATATACGCATTAATCCCGCAGTTTTACTGCCACGCGGTGTCCAGTGATCAAATAAATACAGAAACTCTGTGTGTAAATAATAATGTTTATTTACAAATTCAAGTATTCGAGAAATTGATTCGAAAACTGTTAGCTCACATTTTCTTGGGAATCTTAATTTGCTTCCAAGAGCACCGCGGTGTTTAATGATAATAAAAAATTATGAAACTTTTGTGGCAACCAGATATTAATGATATCTAAAAAAACGTGTACTAAAATAAATTATGTATAATTTTTTTTTCATTAACAACTAAAATTCTAAAAATCATTTGTTTATTTATTTACAATATACTGGAGATAAATTTATTATTATAAAATACAATTGCTTTATATTAAAAACATAATGTAAAAGAATTTTTATGTAACAAAACTACTCTCTTTGTTTGATATGTCTTAGTTTCTTTATTTACAATCTGTTAATAAAGCAATATATATTTTTTTATATTTACTTTCAAAAAGTATAAATAAAAATTAGTTAAAACATTTATAAAAAAAATCATTAAATCCATATTTTTATAAATTACTTTTCATTTTCAAAGTATAAATACCCTTAACCTGTAATATAAGCTTTAAAGATATATTTTGCTAATTTTAACAACGCAGAGCAGCGTTTTTAAAATTCACACAGGAACATTTAAGAATTTTCGCGTGCTTGTCTTGCTTATATTCCGGCGCATAAATTCTTTGGAATATTCTAATAAGCCAAATGAATGAAGCAAGCTGGATTCTTCTGGTGTTAGCGTGACAACTCGTCATGCGATAATCTCTAGACTTTTATCTCCGTGCCGGATTACATAAAGATCCGTTTGCTTAATAAACAGAAATAATTTTTAATTCGACGAAAACGTCAAAATATAGGGTTTTTTGAATTTTAAGGTTTGGTGGGAGATTCCAAAATATCTGAAAATATTTGAACAAATGGAGTAGAGTGCAATATGTCCTGTATAAAAAAATTGTAGAAAAATAATGTTGAACCCGTCGAAAATGAGGTAAAAATGTCAAATTATAGTTTTTTTGGTGCTTTTTTACGTTATGTTGGATTTTCCGAGAATTCTGAATACATTTGACTATATGTACTCGTACTGTACAGAAATACATAATGGTCCGTATGAATAATGAAGAGAAATAATATTAAATGTGTCGGAAACAACTAAAGTTGTTAAAATATAAAGTTTCTTTTGTTTTTAGGATAGGTTGGTGGTTCCACAACATCTGAAAATATTTGAATAAATGTTATGTGCCCGAATACATAATGATCTGTTTGCTTAATAAACAGTGTAACGGGACTGTAGCTACTATGTGAGAACGCTATTACGTTCTCGCTCCTACCTGTTTATACGTTGGAGCGGGAATCTTATATTCTGTTTTGCCGCTGTTCAGACTCGGGCAGCAACTGTTAACAAACACGAGACTCTCTTGAAGAGTCTCGCTTTCCGATGTTCAAAAGAATACTTTCGAGCACCGTGCAATAATCGCAAGTCCTGCTGCAAGCTCAGCTTTACTGTAGAGTAGAAACGCATTTTTACTGTGCCCGCGGAGGCGACGGTAATCGCCGGATATTAGGG
>UELV01140178.1:0-11676 GCA_900490015.1 Megastigmus stigmatizans | reverse complement strand
TATATATATATATATATATTATGTGGTAATAAAATAAATATACATATGCCCACGCATCAACAATGGAGAAATATTTTATTGAACATGAAAGTTACAAAAAATATATTGTTTTAAAACTATAATCGTTCGCCATATATAAATAAAAGAGTATTTTAAAATATAATTTTAGTACTTCATATTTTATTGACTGTTACACTGCAATAATTTAGAATTTATTTTTTATGTAATACATCAGCGGTTTGAACAATACCTATCAAGACTCCTTTGAAAATTTTAGGACCGCCACTGACACCCTACGATATTATACAAAACTATAAATAGTAACATTAACTTTATTATTTTATTATTGTCTTGTATAATTACTAAAAGTACTCAAAATTCCGGTTTATAGTTTAATTTCGAATAAAATTTGAGCTTGCGTATGCACACATTTCATAAGGTGAACTGTACTCAAGATTTGCATAAAGCTTTTTCAGACTTCGACCGATAGAATGCGAGGTCTACATTTTTAAGTGTGTCTATCCAACCTGCAGCAACTATAGCCCGGGCATTATCTACTATTTGTTTAGTTGGCAGTGCAGCCTCTCATTTTTTTGATTGTGGCGATGTTATATCTATTTTTCCCTCAACTGTAATCCGAAATTTATTAGTGAACATTTACAACAAGCTAGGTATAAAATTAAAACTAAATACTAAACGAGCTGAGACAATGTGTAAATTATATAGAAAAAGTAATTCTAGTGGTAACTTTATAATATATTCGGGGCTAATTTCCACTTTATTTTAAATATTCTAACGTAATATCCGATATAGTTTCAACTCTAATTATCATAGGGCCTAATCTGACACGTTAAAATCAAGACAAAGTATTTAGAACACCATATATAGCCATAATTACAATCTTATCTTTATTTTTGTCTTGCAAATTTAACCTCCCGGCAATGTTCATACCACGCTGGACAAACCAGTTCTCGTCCGATCACTACTGAAGTTAAGCATCGTTGGGCTTCGTTAGTACTTGGATGGGTGACCGCTTGGGAACCCCGCATGCTGTTGTCATCCTATTTCCTCATTTTGTATTTTATTAATAACCCTCCCTATATTTCACATTTTTAATCTGATATTTCGAAATTGATATGCAATAGAGACTAATTTCTATAATTCCTGTGGAAGTATAATAGACACCTTAAGTGCGGCGCAACTATATGAGTATAAGGTAGTTGAATTTCATTCTATTCTTAAGGGGATGTTATTCTCAACATTTACCGACATTACAATATTATGATTCCAGAAAAAAATACTCGTATTAATGCAAAATGAAGACAACATTACACTACCCTGCTAGAAAATGTAACGATATATTAGCCAGATTGTAGCTAGATTTTCATGATATGCTTACGATCTGGCTGTATTTCTGGTCCGAAACCCCGTGACTTGATGACGGCTTTGGAATAGAAACTGGCTAGAATCTACTTAATTTTTAAAATAATGAAAAAAAAAACATTTTATTAATGGTTAGCTTATTTAATTAATAAATCTTGTATTTAATAATGAAAAAATAAAAATTTAAAGCTATATTATGTCCATTTGGGGTTAATTAATCCGTGAATAAACGTGCCATTAATAGAATGCCAATTTTCATTATTTTAAAAATTAAGTAGATTCTAGCCAGTTTCTATTCCAAAACCGTCGTCAGATCACGGAGCTTCTGGCTAAAAATACAGCTAGATGTAAGCATATCATAAAAATCTAGCTACAATATATCGTTAAATTTCCTAGCAGGATGTTTATCGTCTGCACGTACATATCCTTAACGGGTTTCTAGGCAACGTGCGACTACATTCTACCTGAATATCAGCTAACGGATTTGCCTAGAAGCTGGTGTACAAACCTGACGGACTCGTTAATGTTCTAGCAGGGTACCCTGGATCATAATATTTAAAGTCTACTCAAAATGGCATTTCCACAAAATGTTCGGATCATTCGTTGGGACATACAATTTTTGTGGAAATGACATTTCCAGTTGTATTTAAATATTCGACTGGAACTTCGGCAAAATGGTAGACTATGATCCAAGAAAGTGCAATGATGTCTTTAATTTCCATAAATCCTATTAGTTTTTCTACTAGAATCAAAATACTGTAATGTTGGAAAAGTAGTACTATTAAGACTTCCGTTGGATTCCCTGGTGTACAGAAGTCTGTATATTATTTATTTTATTATTTATTTATTAATACATTATCCTGTACTTGTCGGCTTAGGACTTCTTATGCTTACAATACATGTTTACAATGCATTTTACAATATTTACATTCCTTACTTTATTCTTCATTCAATTTCTGTTTTTCTTAACCTTATTATTTCTTTTAATACAGATAATCCCCTAGCATCTTCATTTAACATTTCCGTCACCTTCACCACCTTTTTTAATTCTTTCAGAACATGTTCCATTGTTTCCTTCTCATTCTTTCAGACTCTACATATTTTATCGCATTCACTTTTCCAATATTCATTTGCTTTTTCCTCATTTCCTACTCTAAATCTTGCTATAATACTTCTTTCCCACCCTTTTAAATCTTTGGTTAAATATTCGGGAGCATTTTCAGTCATTATTGTCTTATACCTAATGCAACTTTTCGATATATCTATTTTTGCTTTCATAATTTCTATATCTTTCTCTTTCCATCTATTAAACAATTCTTCTACTATTTGACCACCCTCCCTTCTTATGCTTTCTCTTTCGTTTTTTTCTAAATTAACATTTTTCCAACACATCTTTCTATCTGTCTCCTATTTTCCTTGACTTTCCTCCTTTGTTCTTTCTCTATTTCATCCAAACACTTTTTAACCAATTTTTATCCGACTCTCTCGCTTTTAAAAATTAACTATTTTTATTGCAATTTGGTCGATTTTTAATGTAAAAAGATTAATCTACTCTACAGTCCCCCCCCCCCCCAATTTTCTGTTAAAATGCAAAAGAACATTCAAAATGGAAAAAAGGCGTCAACAGGACGCGGGGATTCCAACGAAAGATAAAATTTGCAATATCAAAAACAGACAGCATATACCTAACTTGTCGAGAAAAATAGTTTGTCTGGGAATGAAGATAAAATTGAAATTAGAGTTCCTGGGTATGATATTTTGAGAGTTTTATCATTTTTGTGAGGTATATGTATAACTATCCGTAAGGCCTCTTATAAGGTACGTGATGAAGCAAATGTTATAAGGCTCTGAAAAGATTATCCTGATGTGAGATAAACCATCGCTGTACTTTACTTGAGCTTTACTTTACTTTATAAAAAGTTAGATGTTTTAATTCCGGCCCTCGTATGGCTCTGAATTAGTCAGCTATTGAATTGATTTACCTAGTAAAATACGCGAGAAAAATATGAGCTTACAATTTTTTAACTTTTTCTCATTTGCTTTCAATAATAAATAATTTACTTGAATCGCCTGATTCATAAATTATTGCTTCATCACCCCCTGATTTGGATCAACTGCCTAAAAAAAATTGATGACCCCGTAGGTCGATAGGATTATTGACGAGGATTCCAATGGTGACCTTGAATTTGATCTTTGACGTTTGGTTCAAGGTCATTTGAAGGTTAATTTCATTTTTTCAAATAGGAATCCCTATTTTTGACTTCGGATTCTAAAAGAACACGAAAATTTACGTACGGGTATGTACCCATATCATGGGTTAAAATGACCTCCAAAGGTCATACAGAGGTCGAATAACATTTTGATTCAAAATGATTGACAAATCGTGTTTTTTGCGGAATATGACATCTTTGATAGTTGTTAGGGCCAGTCATAGATATTTGTCTAAACTCCATACATATAATTACAAATATATTTAAATACTGCATAATTCTGTTTGTTTATGTTATCGTATACAGAAAAATCACGAGAAAGCTCTTTCTACACGAGTTTTGATTAAAAGATGAAATATTATACATATAACACCAAGCGATTACAAACTTTATCAATGATACAAAGTAACTGAAGACGACTTGGCCAATATAAAATTTACGAAGTTTCAAAATCGGGCGTGAAAGTTGCATGAAATTTAATCGCCTGCGCGTACAGCAGAGTGTCACATACTGCAGTACGTGTATTTCTGGAGTGTCCGATGCTCGTGAAGTGTGCAAAAATAACAACACTAAGCCCAACTCAGTAGCCGCAGCGCTAGAAATTTCAAGCCATCGCGTTTACTCGTAATTTGGAATTGCGTGCGTGCCCAGTGGCGGACCGTTCATTAACAATTAATAAGCAACTCGTAGCAGATCTCCAAGTCCAGAATATGCTGTGACCGGTACACTATCTTTGTTTGTGTATGTGTGTGTGTGGGTAAATGCGTGTCCATCATCACGAGAACTGTAAATTAATGTTTTTGTATCCACTTTTCATATTTTCCTACAGAGACCGAGTAGCTTGATGGGTGCATGGTAATCTAGCCGATTAGCTTCCTCTTGGCTATCAATGAACACGAGAGAGAGAGAGAGAGAGAGAGCCTGCACAACTGCTCTTCTTTTCATTCACTATTAATGATTACAAAACGACTATAGGTGAATTTTTACAATCGATAATAAACTTATTATAGCCCCGCGTGATATACAATGACTGCAATGGGGAGAAGTGGGATCGGCAGCACGTGCAGATTTAGATAGCGTACGCGAGCGAGGATATAGACTCGGGATTGATTTTAAAGAGACAAAATGGCTTTGGCTAGATAAGATATTGAGTTGAGGCCTTTTTATTTAGCGAACTGTGGAGCTTTATCTTGTGAATCTGCTCGATTGGCGATCTCTCGGATCGGCAAATTGTTTGCGAGATATCGGGATTATTTTGATAATTATAACGTTGTCTGATTACAAAATGACACAATTAATAATACAAGTCGTAAAAAGAAGTAATTATTTTCGCCTAAGGATTTAGTTCCTTTTCCTTATTATTACTCCAATGAAGCAATTAAATTAAATTTTCTCAAGCATCAATTCTCAAAATGCTCACAATTGAAATTTACGAACTTGCCTGCGGACATGCCTGCAGTCAGGATAATTAAATACGCGCAGTTGCAGCGAGCTTATAAGGATGGCAATTAAAAGCGCTCGATTTTCAATAGCAGATCGGATAAAAATATCGAAACAATACATGATAATATTTACGGGATGTGCTTGGCAATCGGTGTAATTTCAATTGCGCGCGACCCGTTATCGGCCTGGCCGATCTATTATACGGATAGTTCTGGTCTCGAGATCTCGAGCGACGATGGCCTAATTTAGAAGCAAGGCACGGTATTACCGAGTTGTCTCCCAACTCTGGCCAGCTCTCTTCCTCTATTGCCATCGGGCCATCAGCTCTTATAGGCGTGTACTCCTCACGCGACTGTGCGTCGCAGTATATAGATGCTACAGTCGTACCTGATGACAAATTGCCATATCTCCAAGCGGTAAGCCGCACTGTACGAGTTCCGTAACATTTTCGTCTCTCTCTCTCTCTCTCTCTCTCTCTCTCTCTCTCTCTCTCTCTCTCTCTCTCTCGCTCTCGCTCACCGTGGTAACTGACAAATAAATCTTGGACGATAATTTAAAATTTCGTATGTACAACGGCTTTCACGAGTACGCATACGTCCGAAAAAAAAGCTGCTTTATCTTCCTGCTCCATAAAGCTGCTTTTGTATTGTTATACGAGCGGCGATAAAACTGGATTAGACAAGTACTGCCTTTAAACGCGTATGGCGAATGCACTTAGAGCCGAAACAAGCGTTAGAGACGAGATTCTGGCTTCATGTAAGTGGCCGAAGAAAGAGGACGTGCAGTTGATTTGAAGATTTCGTAGTGCAGATGAAATGAAGAATTTGTACATATATGTATAGATACCACAATTACAGAGCTTCGATGGCTTTACTAGTTATTGATAAAAAATGAATAAAAATAAAGGAGTAAAAAAATATCGCAGGGAACATTGTCATATAAATTACTGAAAATTATTATAATATAAACATTTGTAAATGTTCAAAATTTTGCGAGATCAATTCATTCATTACAGTTTAAATAATATTTGTAGGTACAAGTTCAGTTCAGCAAATACGAGAGTAAATTACTATTATACATTTTTCCCCCGCATGATAAGAAATGAAACATTATGTATTGATTTAATACTCATTCTCAGAAATTACATTGTACCCAATAGACTAATCTACCGACTATACATTGTGCAAAGTGTTATCTCATTCACAAATTGAATAAAAAAAATCTTGATAGGTAAATTTATCATAGCAATGTAGTTGTATCTACAAGTTTATATTTCATTTTTATTGGAATTGATTGTTCTAGATAACCGCATTTTGATTAGAGTATATCGTTTATGGTAGTCGCGAATATTATGATTATGATTTAATTATGATAACATAAAAAATAAATTATAGTTAAAATAAACTATTATTTTTATAAATAAATATTTGTTGCGTTATAATTATTTTTTTTTTAATTTACAACTTTTTATGTAATCATTATATTATTAATACTTTTACGCAAAATTTAAATATTAATTTTACCATACCATTTCTTTAAATACCTTATATTAATCTTTATTTTAATTAATTTCTGATAATATTAGCTTACAGTCAGCATTTAAAATGCAGTAAGATTTAAATTTAAATATGCAGTGTTTGTTCCAACGCGATATATAGGTAATATGTGTACTTGAATTTAATTTGCTCGAAAGTAAACGTACAATTTGTATTTCAATAAGACGAACGATCATCAGCATGCAATAATGATCAGGCAGATTGATTTCGGTATAGTTGTAATGTTCAATAACGAACTAACATATGCTATTTAATCAGTTTTAAATATACTCGCAACCGCTAATATCAGCAAATACAGTCTAGGCATGCTTCAAATTATGGTGTCATTGAAAATCACGAAGTATAATTATTAATATAGGATTTCGCATCGTTTCGCGTTCCAAAGCACTCGCGGACTTTCTAACATTTAGCTGAATGTATTCCATCACGATTAGCTTCTCGGTGCATAATTTCAATTAGCCGCATGCAAGAAGGCCGATCTTAGCTCGTTAGTCATAACTTGGCGCTGCGCAAAAGAAAAACAGCCAACGCTGTACATTGTATACATAAATCCATACGGCATGGGCAGTCGCAAAATCCTTAGACATGAAATCGCTTCGCTAAAGCATCAAGTGTCGACTGTCACTCGCAGCGATAAGCGCCGCTCTCTTATTACATACACGTAAGCGAAACGCCTCGCGTCTTATCGATGTATTTGAGAAAGGCCTTTTTTGTTACAAAGCTCGCCGAGGCGATAACAACGGACGGCAGCAGCAGCGCAGCTCACAACAGCAGCCGATGCCTTTGCTTTTATTATTTTGCGCAGAGAGCTCGGGGAGATATATAGGAAAGGAGAAGGAGAAGGAAAACATCGAGCGAGCTGTTGCGCGAAAGAGAGTAGTTGCTCCAGCGATATCTGCGTATAGATACATAGCAGCTGTTCCCACTTGATAATAACCGCAGCGACGTTATTTATAAGCGCGTACGCCTTATGGCTGAAAACTATCAATGATTTCCATTGTCAGAGTTGTAGGACTTTTACGCTTCTAGGGAATAACGTACCGCGCGCGTTATATACTGCTTATACACATATGCATTGCACGATGCAGTTCCACTTATGTGTTATCAGTGCGGAACGCGCGATGGTAAACCGCGTATATATACATTGAATGCGCAACGTGTTACACATAATATATTTACGATAAAGGCTTGTATTTACACTTGAGAGTTTTTCCTTACCAAGCCTATATGTATAATAGTTTCAAGTTACTTGTTTGTAAATTAGTGGTGAAGTTCGAGGAAAAATAGGAGAATTTGCCATACAGTATTTGCGTTGCGCTTGTTCAATTATAGATAAAACTATAAAGTGAAATATTTTTTTTTGAATGCGTCTAATTTCTACCGGAGTAAAATGGAATTTGCCGGAATTTGCATTAATTATGGTGTATGAATAGGAGGCCAGAGGTTAAAACAGCAAAGAGAAAGGCTGATGTATAATTATGTATATATACTTGTAGCTTTGCAAAAATGGATATGGATTATTCAAAGTATTAAAACTTATTATTGAAAGCGATAGGCAGTCTTGTATGATATCTTTAAAAAGATATCTCTTAATGTTCGCATCAATACAAAACAAAATCTAGCGAAAGATTTTCTTTTAATCTAAGCGTTGTCATTCGTTCAGGACGCTCACCATGTCCGCGACAATCTTAATAGCTCTGCCTCGACAAACTGCCGCAGAAAGCCCTCGAAATTGCGTAACAAAACGGCCATCGGAGCAATACGGCGTGTGGGTTACACAAAGCGCCAATCTTACAAAGTGGGAGCAGATGGGACGTCCATTCGTTATATTAGCGCTCATTCAGACATTAGCGAAAAAGTCCGGGCCTCGTTTTTGGCAAGGGTTAGGCCATGCGTGTCCCGGCGCGTTGATTGGCCCAGCAGTACCTGGATGCAAAAAAGGGAGCAAAAGAGTGGAAGGTCGCTGCGAGGCAGGGAAATTCCGTGCCCGACAGATGTGGCTCGCGCAGTTGGAAGTGTGCGCGCGTGGATGTGCGCCTGGGTTGCGGTGGTTCGCTCCACGTGCCGAAAACGAGCAGATGCCCTAAAAACGGGCTCTCGACTTTTTTTTGTTACAGAGAAGTTCATCCGCGTGTCGAATTTTTCCATTACACCAAGTCCTTTGTGGGCGACGCGTGCTTTAACGTACCAAATAGGATTGCGTCAAGTTCCTGCAAATGCTAGGAAATATATAAATAAGCCATGATCTGAAAGGCAGTTATGGTTCTGCGTGCAATATATAGATAAAAGATGAATTAACTTACTATATTATAATAAATTTGTATAAGCTTCGTATAAAGCTTGAAATGCTTAAATAAAAAAAATATATATTATAATTATTAAGTTATTTAGTATAGTAAAATGCAGAGCATTCAAAACTAATCAAAAAGGATAGCAACAGCACGCGGGGTTCCCACCGCGCCCAATTCTGCTTAACTTCAGTGATCGGACGAGAACTGGTGCTTTTTTTTTAAATGTTTATTTATGCCTTAATTGTATACAACTTTATATCTCTATGCGTATTTACATTTTTTACACAATAAACGGTGCAATTACATAATACATTTTGGACTACTGAATTAGACAATTATCTCGTGGTCATATGATTTTTTCAGCTTGGGTTTCTTTTGTATATCTTGTGAGTTTCTTTATATTTTAAGTCGTTTAGTTTTTGACTTTTCTTTATAGGTATATTTTTTTTCAGAAAAGGCTATTATAAGAAAAACTGGATGGCTCTTTAGTGAATTTAATTTTTTTTTGTTTATGAGTAAAAAAGATAGAAAGAAATGTAAATGAGGTAATGGTCTGAGAGATGAAGGTAAGTGATTTTTTCCCTATTTACAATATCTACATATATATTTACATGTATTGTTTATTTCTGTTTATGTAAAGAGATATTTATTTTTTTATAATATGTCAAGCCAAAAGTATTTTTTTTATATTTTGTCTTTGTTTATCTGTAGAATCTCTATTTGATATAGCCATGCTATATCGCCAATAATCTTTTTCATTTTCATGCTCTTCGTTTTTGTTGTATGTGATACTTTTATTTCCTATTTTTCTACTTACATGATAAATAATAGGTACAATCTTGAATATAATTATTTTTATCCAAGTAAAGAAACGCTTCCAGTGGGATATAACCTGTTTTTAACGCTTTTTCGTGATATAAATAATTGGGAAATAGAGGTCCAAAAATCAAACTCGCGTAATCTTATACCTTGTTTCAATTATTACAATATTTATGTTTGTGGATTGCTTTACATATATAATTACTAATTTAGTACTCATGCTTCTCTTTTTATCTTATTAAATACAACAAATTAATTGCGAAACTTAACCTCAAATGTAAAATCACATGCAATGGTATTGGCAGTTGGTCCCACGATTACCATACTTCAGGGTAATTTTTATTCAGAAATTTAGTTAATGTTTCTAGAATTTCTAGTATTCTAAATGCTTTATAATTATTGTGGGGGGCCTAATCAAGCCTTAACACACATACACACTTACACACACATCTAAATTTATTTTAAATAAAATATTTTTTCAAAATTATAAAGCTTTTTCTATGGGGAAGCAAAATAAAATTCGAATTATTAGTTTTTAGGTACGACCGCTATAGTAGTACCTTATATATTCGTCATCTCAAAAAGTGTCAAACTACAAAGTCATGTATTTTAGTACAAAACAAATTTCTATTACGATAAAAATTGATTTTTAGCAATTTTGATTTTTTTGTTAGGACTGTATGTATGTATGTTGTCATGTTAACAGATATTCTCCGTGAATTTTAGGCGGATCGAGCCGAAACTTTGGGGATTTCCTTATTATACTATAGAATAGATAGGCTCCTACTTATTTGGGCTATACCGATCGAATGCAGACTTCAAAATGGCACACTTTTTGAAAACTTTTGAAAAATTTTGAAAAATGGCACAATTAAAAATATTTTCAGGAAGATAAATAGACGAAGAACTAAAAAACTACATCTTTTCTCTGTAGAAAACTTTTTCGTAGGATCATTTCTTATTCAAGATAACAGTGGAAAGACGATTAAAAATGCTTCAATAAGCTAATAACCTCTTTTTAGGTTTTAACATAAAGAATATTAATTTCTCATAAAAGTGTTAAGCGTAAAAGTTGTAGAGCACAAAAAAATAAAACTTTTCTCAATTGAAATTTTTTGCTAGGAATGATTCATTTCAACTAAATACGAGCGTGAAGCGCGAGAAGTGACGGTCGTGCCTTACATTGCAGCTTTGCTTTTTGTATACCTTGAATCACGATCATCACTGGAATGCGCCAGTGGTGGTTATTATTCATTTTATTTATTAGTTATAAAATGAAACCCAAATATTTTACTAAAAATTACTAAATATCTTTTAAAGTTCAAATTACTCATTACTATGCAATAGAGTGTAGCAAAATTTGTATATATTTATATGGAATATTGAATGAATTTAGTGAATTTAGTGAGCTCACGATCTCCTTTCCTATTTTACGTTTGTTGATCGGTTCTTTATTTGCCCTTAAGTGGCATCATTTATTTGGTCTACTTGGGTAGAATTAGTTGTACGAGTACCCTGGTAGCACAATTTTTCGCAATTTTACTGCAATTCTGCTGCACTCTCTCTGAACGTAATGAAAATTACATCAGACAACATGCTGTCTGTTTCCGACTTCAACTATATTTTTGTTGGTAGGCAATTGCGTCAGATGTATTATAGCAGAATTGCGTCAGATTTACGTTAGTGAAAGTGCACAAAAGTTATGTTTACACAATGCAAGCCAACGTGCGGCAAAATTACAGCAGAATTGTAAAAGATACTTGCAGCAAGTGCTTTGCATCAGAATTACACAAAAATTGCAGAAGTTCAAGTGCAGGCAAGCCCTTCCAAAGTGCACGTGCACGTACAGCAGAATTGCAGAAGAATTGCATAAGAAGCTTTGCAGAAGGCACTTTATAGTAAAATTGCGCAAAGCATGCGGTAGCTTGAGTGCAGATGAGGGGGCTCATATAATGCACTCACACGCGCGTCAAA
>UELV01140176.1:0-13597 GCA_900490015.1 Megastigmus stigmatizans | reverse complement strand
AAGTACTGTTAGTAATAAAAATTATTTGTAAAATAATTAAATGATGCACAGTTAATGATAACCGTTGTAATATGCATGCCGTAAATTTCCTGAGGGAAAGAAAAACACATAAAAGTTGTAATAAATAAAATCTATTTATATGAAATATTGATTGTCATTCTTCATGCTGTTCATTTATTCATTCTGTTTATTGTCTTATTCTGTTGTTAAGGATGTTCCCCGGAAAATTGGTTATTTCTGATATTTTTTTAAACTTGACATACAAACTTTTTATGTATATATGCATATATAATGCACTATACTAAGTATAATTCATTAAAAGACTAATTTTAATTAACTACCAAGTTAATTCTCTCTAGGATTCTTTAAAAATACATTATGTACTAACAGACTCAAAAAGAAATAAATGTGCTAAAAGGTTAATCATAATAAAATATATGCTTTTATAAGTATATCCTGATTGTAGTGCAGTCTGTACAAAAGTGTATGTTGCATTATTTCTTCGACCACTTCATAGATTCATTGTTAATACTACGCTTAAATTAATCGGACAAATAAACAATACGGAACGGCGCGTTATTCGACTATTTTGACAAATTTACTTTTCGACTTAGGAATTATTTCAATTTACGAAACTTAAAATAATGATAGTCTAAAACTCGGCCGCTAACCCAATCGTCGTGCATTTGCCGCCGGATCAACGCGACGCGAAAGACCACCTCAATACCGTGTTTAAAATAATCTTCTAATTAAATAACACGCAACGGTGCGTTTATTAACTACTTTATAAAAATTAGACACCAACTTAAAGATTATTTCAATTTATATACGTACATTTTTTTTTACTTATGATTTTAATTTAATTCATGATGTTCCTCCTTCTATGCGGACTTTGTGTCCTTCAAGCTTTCCAATTCAGCTTCGTGGAGATGAAAAAAGCAAATCCTTTATTAAGTTGTACATTAATATTCAACGAATTATTAAAATAATGATAAATATTCTCATTGTTATTAGTGTCACGGTCATAGATGTGTAGAATGAAATAGGGTTAAGTTACATCCATAATCAAGAATCATTTCCTTGATTGCGTGCCACAATCTCAAATAAAGATTAATATTTATGAATATTTCTTTTATCTTAAACGAGAAACTTATTTCGCAGCGAGATCGTACAAATTTTCTGAATTTTAAGGATGATTAACAGGCGCTCTTCATTCATATCCGCAATCAAGAAAAATCAAGATGGTTGGATAACTCGGAAGAAGTTATCTTTGCAGGCAGCCGCGACTGTATCGAGAAGCTGTAATATCTCATTTGCATCCGTGCAATTAATCTCGCCTGCCTTGAGAATAATTCAGGTAATTTGCACTTTTCAGAGGCATTTCTCGCCTATTACATTACACGCGTACCGCTTGGCAAACCTAAAGGTGGCGACAAAAGGTTAATAGAGGCTTGTAATTGCGAACAATTCAGAAAAGAATAGAACGCTGCCTCGAATCCCGGAGTACGGAAAAAAACAATAGCGTGGAATGTGAATTATGTGCTTGGGAAACTACGCAGGGAAGGGTCCCACTTTGTGTGTGTGTGTGTGTGTGTGTGTGTGCGTGTGTGTGTGAAAGCGAGAGAGAAAGAAACTAGGACTGGTTATAAATGAAGGATTATCACAGATTGCACGTGATTTAAAAATAGAATTTAACGTCCTACCGTTGTGCTCATAATGGTCTTGACTACAAATTTATTATATAGGGTAAGAACCCCGTTATACCATCGCTCTTCTAGCTCTTGGCTGCTATTATTTTTTTTCAATTAAATCTAAAGTTTTCTCCCTGCATTATATTGCCTATTGCGATTTTTATAAAATCATTTATTTAAATCATTGTTTTAAACATTTATTTGATAAACTAGAAATTTAGATTAGTTTTATTATTAGAAATACAGGCATATATCCTCCCTCAGTTTTTACTTTAATGAAGAAAGAATTATAATAATATTATTTATTATGCTCCATTGTAAGTTAATAAGACAAACATCCGAAAGGGTGTCAATTCATGAAAGCTCGATCTAATTTAATTGAAGCTTATTTATCTTTTTTCAAATACAACTACATAGTACGGTTAAGATAAGAATAAAAAATAGTGCAGAAGAAGGCTAAGAACATTAAAATTTTTTTATATTTACTGGGGAGAATTTGCACGTAATGAAGATCATTACTTTAATATTTGATTAGTTATGTATAAGAAGACTGTAAATAGTGAAAGTGTCAAGGATACTTAAAACTCTTTTAAGCACGCCAAAGACATTCTAATATACTCAAAACGCGCACTAAAAATAACACTCTCCATGTTTACTAAGCTAATATCCAGTAAGATTGAATATAACAGACCTTCATCATCATATAGATTTCTAGGAATCCAATTACGATTCCCCATTTTCGCAATATTCGAATAATAATCGCGTATTAAAATAATCACGCCGACAGGCACTTTGTCACACAGAATTGGTCACACGTATATGTCTCTGGTTGACGTGGCGCGCGTCGAGAGTGATTTCCTCGCAGAAATAGAGAAAAAGTCACGCGTCGCGCGCCCGATTTCACCATTCGAAAATAATCCACCGCGCATTAAGCACATACACTCAGAACACAAAGTGAGTGCACGCATATAAATCCAAACGCAGTATCGTCGACGCGGATTAAAAATAGAGTCGCGACAGGAAGTTGCATTAGCAGCTCTCTCTCTCTCTTTCTCTCTATGTGTCGATGATACGTTTACACGCTTAGAGACGTGCTAGATCCCCAGCACAGTAGTATTAATATTCGCATTTTTACCATGACCCACATCTTCCATTCGATGGAATACGATGGTATATACGACGAACTGGGGGGATAGAAGTTTCTCCGAATGGATATATAGCGTATACACAAGAGAAGTCATACGATCATTTACTTAATCGAGCGCGAGTCTTCTATTAATTAATACGCTTTATTCGCACGCGGATTAAATGGAGCGTCGTAGCGAAAGAAATGCAGTGGCGTCTAACGCACACACGAAGGGGAAGAATGTCGGTCAGGGTGTCGATGGCGCGACGAACGGAAAAAAATCTAATTTCCGACTTTTCGGGGGGGAAGGGAGAGAGACAGAGAGGAGGAGATCTAGTGGAGACTCTATATCTATATATCTATTGTGCGCGCAAAGCTTAATTGGATTTTCTTTTCGTTTATTTATTCTAGAGTGACCGTGTTAAAAAGGTGTACGTTATTTTTTTGGTACCTTGATTGGTTCAATCAACAGTGGAAATGCGGTCGTATGTGTGTTTGTTCTCGACGAATTCGACCATGGAGTTGTGGCTTCTGCGTGATAACCAAAGGCCACTTTGTTGCTAACCTTTTTTATCACGATGGAAGTGTCTACTTACTGTGTAGAGAGAAATTCTGTGGTAAAAATTACATTAGTGTCTTGCAATCCAATCCAGTAACTGTTAAAAGAGCAAAAGTTACGAAAGTTCTTAGAAAAAATTATTATAGCTGTAGTAAAATTTTATAAGCACCTGGTAAAATTTACTAGGAAATATTGTAATTTTTTAAGTTTTGGCAGTTTCTGATTGGACTACAAAATACTGTTGTAACTTTTATTAGGAATTTTCCCCTCATGCGTATAAAAACAAAAGGCCTCTGTGTTTAAATATTTTAATACAAATTAAAGGTATTTGGAACTCGTGAAACAAAAGTTGAACGTGAAAAAGTTTGGTACGTTATTTGATCGTCTATGATGTTATGAGAAAAACATTTAATGATATATGTTACAACTGAACTGACATATAAAATTTCGTACTCGCAAGCAATTTTATCCTGTTATTTATGATGAAAGTTTGGATGCGTTTTAAACTTCCAAAAGTCAATCTTGAATGTTCCATTTGAAATCGTTTTTAAAATCTTTCTTCGTGATAAAGTCCGAACGAATATTGAAATCATTTTTTTTTGTACGTGAGTGAAAAACTTTAGAGTCGTAAAATATTATTATATAGAAAAGTGAAATTTTTTTATACAGCAAGAAATCTGATAAGCACTTTTTTCAAATTATTCTCTATTATTTTAAGATCTTGACATGTTTTGTGCAATGTTCAAGAGTATATTATACAGGGGAAATCACATATTACGAGTCATTAGAAAATAGGTTAATTACGAATATGAATTTTTATATTTAACTTTCAAAAATTAGTTACACTATCAGAACGATTTAAGAATAATCTTGGATCTAATGTAAGTTACTATCTATGATTACACATAAGATTTAAAAAAAACGCAGTAATGTCATAAAATTCTAGTATAAAGCCTCATTTAACCTTTACAGAACCGGCATTTTTCAGTTCAAAATCGATATCACAGATATGACTAATTCATTTATAAGTAGACCCAACATGCCTAGGTGAACTACTACCTCCTTAAGTGGCCACTAAAGTGGCTATGCCGGCCTTGTAAAGGTTAATACACATTAATTAATAGCACGATTTGGCATTAGAACATTAATACAAGCAAAAATACGATCGCGCAATTAAAAGAGCAGAAGGAAAAAAAAAGAGAAAGAAAACCGAAAGCTTAATCGACTTCCCACTCTTCAAGATAGATCCCTCATCTCCGACAAGTTCTCCCGCATTATCGAGAAGTCATATAAATATACCCACTCATCTCGAGCGCTCACCAAGCCGTAAAACGCGAACATAATAACACGGTAATTAGTTACACAAGCTCTTAGCTTACACCAGTATCCGTCTACCCTCATCTACGCTGCCGTGGATGTGCGCTGCTGAAAAGCCCCGTCATTTTCTGCTCATTTTCAGAAAGCATTATATTCTACCTCGCGGAACCTGTACTCTAGTAAAAAGCGTGAATTCATTGAAGACAAAGACGAATAAGGCTCCGGGTTGCTCTCAGCTGCTGACTTTATTCTAATCCATGTGAAAATGAGTTGGTATATAGTCTTAAAGAATATTCAAGCAGTTAGAAAAGGTGGCTAGGAGTTGACTATAGCGGTATATGACGATTCGTAAGTAGAACAGGTATGCAAATGGTCAGACACCTATACAATAACTATAAATATTTGAGTTAAGTTATAAACAGTGCGTACTTCGATACATTACTTTATAGAATGGAACAATTTACTGACAGCAACTCAATGTTTACTGAATTCTTTCTACGCAAAGCATTTTAAGAAACGTAATGTAATGGTAAATTGTATATAGTATACATAATGTTATTTACCTTATAAGAGATTCCACATTTTTTTTAGTTGAATTAGCCTCTGAATCTGTAAGAGAAATAATATAATTTTAGTTTCAATAACTATTATTTACTGTCAAAAGTATTTTAATCAATTGGAATATTTATTAAAAAAATATAATTATAGTTTGTTCTCCAATTGAAAATGCCTGACGGCTCAATACCAGTTACTAGGATGACCAGCATAAGCACAATGTAGCCGTCGTCTCATTCACGAAAATTGGGTTCGTTGACATTCTATCGGAATACAGGGAGACGCACGACAGCTCGACAATGCAATGTAAACGAGCTGTGAGAAAGCAGAGTCACGCGTGCCATAAGCTTCCTTTCTCAAAGCATATATAAGACCCTTGTCAATCGCGTGGAACGCACCGTGGGATTGCCATGCGTCCCCTCTGCTTACGTCTCGGCCTTGCCTGGATTATATACCAGCACCGATACGCAGCAACATTAGACTCAAAAAATCTTAAACTTCCTATCAGTCTCTTTCTCTCTCCCTTCCCTTCCTGCTTTCACGCGCTATTGTCTCTCATTCGCATCCAGGTTACATCTACATAGATTGAACTTGCAGAAGTGCGAGAGAGAGAGAGAGAGAGAGAGAGAGAGAGAGAGAGAGAGAGAGAGAGTTGCCAAGGTCACGAGTCGAGCGCAACGGACCTTCGATCCTCAAGTTCACTTTCGCATATATATACCCATTGTTTGTGACTAATGCGAAAAGGGAGATAACGTTGCACAGCTTTAATAGTGGATGAGGTCATGAGGCTAGAGACCGGGAAAGGGGGGATTCTTTCTCATAACCACCGAACTTTCTTGATATTGCAGACACTTTGCTCGCTATCATTTTTCTTACCCACTCTTTCCTTAGGCGAGATTTCTATCTTTCGTTGTTAGACTTTGTTTCTGATTTTTTTCGTAATTTCGTTGCGTGCTTTTGTATTTTGAAAATGAAATCTTTGATACGACTTTTAAGAAAAAATTAATCTGTAGATTTTTTAGTCATGTTTCTTTTTTATATTTTCGTCATTGAATAAAGTGTCGAATTTCAAAAGTCATATATTTTAGTACAAATGAATTTCTATTATGATAAAAATGGGTTTGGATGTATGTGCGTATGTTATTAACTTTTCCGTTAATTTTTAATGGATCGAGCTGAAACTTTGGAAATTTCAACGTTCCTATTTGAAATGGCACACCTTTTAAAAATGTAGAAAAATCGTATTTAGCTACAATTTGAAAAAAAAAATTATTTTTCATAAAGAGTAAAAAGACACAGTTTAAGAACTAAATGAAAATTCATCTTTTTCCGTTGAAAATTATTCTTTAAAATCAATTCCTTCCAAGATAATAGTGGAAAAACGGTAAAAAATGCTTAAATTGACTAAAAAAGACCTCTTTTTGGACATTAACATAAAAAATATTAATTTCTCACAAAAGTGTTAAATATAAAAATTGTAGAGCACAAAGAAATACAACTTTTCTCTTCAGAAGATTTTTTGCTTGGAAGATTCATTTCAAGATCAAAGTGGAACTAGCTGTAGAGACATCAATTGAATGAGAGCGTGAAGCGCGAGCAGTTACGCTCGAGCCTTACATGCAAAAAGCTTCGCTTTTTATATACCTTACATCGCGATCATCACTACAATACGTCAGCGCTGGTTATCACTTATTTAAGGAGGTTCTATCGTTAAGGAAATTCGTTTAGAAAATTATGGCAAAAAAATATATTGTTTTTTGTAATAAACATGAGCCCTGGCAAAGTTTTAGATAGGGTTGACGACCAAACTCGTGAGAAAAACGCTTTTGTAAATTCTCATTTTACGCGTGTCTTATACAGGTTATGCGTCTCTTCTCTGATAACTACTTTGATCAACAAAGTCTTACATATTTTATTAATTTAATTTAATAAAATTATACATCTAATTCTATCAATCTTAAATGAAATTATCATTTTAGGAACAAGATTTGTGAATATTGAAAGTACATTTTTTTCACTTTTATCTGCTGTCCCCAATTGACTTCGTAATACTAATAGAACTTCTTTAGTGTATTTTTATCTTATACCTACACTATTTATGTATTGAATTTAGACAAGTGTATATTTCACTGATAGAACTTTGATGAACTCCATTGGCCAGTGCACTAGTTGTTAGCCAGTTTCACTAACTCATTTTAGAGACAGTAAGTTAGGATATCGGTTAGAATATTATCAGAAATTAAAGGAGGACCCCAACACTGGTCTCCATTGAAACTGTAAGGTAGATGCATCAAAATTTTACTACCATTAAATGTATATCGGATGATTCAATTATAAAAGATAACGTCTTTCAAGCAGGAAAAATTTTTGAAAAAGCCTCAGATCATACTCTATGCTTATAATATAGGTAGAAGCAGAAACCGACGGATACGGTAAAACACTGATTTCGAATCAATTTTAGCTAATTTGTTCATTTATCAAGTAAGTCAAAAATTCTTTTTAGATTTAATTTTTATTGTTTGTAATTTCGTGCGTATAATTTGTTTTTACGCACTATTTGTCGCATGCGACAGAAAATTAAAAAAAACTGCTTTTTACTTTCAAATGTTATTCAAATTGTAAGGCCAACTTTTGTTCATTTTTAATTAATTTTATTCAAGTTGTGTAACATATTAATATTTAGATTGTCAGGTAAAAGATATAACCTTTGCATTAATTCTGATATTATAAATAAACAAGATTTAATAAATAAATACATGAATTTTGATAAACCAGGAAAAGATACTGAACTATACAGTCAGTATTCATTGTTTCATCCATTAGCTTTTAAGTCAAATCGCCACATTTAGCGAAGCAATGTTTACCAAATTTCGCTTATCCCACCACTTGTCAGCTTCTCTAAGGGAGTAAAAGTCATTTACACTTTGGAATCTTATCTGGACAGGAACGAGCGCGTATTTTTAAACCCATTTAGTAGATACACAATATGTCGTTGTTGCATGCGCGAGCGCTCGGACGCCTTATACAGTTGAAAAGGGTCTTCCAATTAGACCATGCCTTGGGCGAGGTTTGTAGTTTCAGCTTCACACCTACACGCAGAGAGAGAGAGAGAGAGAGAGAGAGAGAGAGAGATAAGAAGCGAAGTTCGCCGCAGGAGCTATCTACGCATGCGTGCGTCACCGGCCAAAGATGTGAGCAGTCTTTTTTCAGAGTGCCGAGCAAGTGTCAGACTTGCGAGAATTCTAAACTGAGATAATTTAAGCGGACTTTAGGGGGATTTGAGGGGTCCATTAGATGCTCGCTCCTTACTCTTCAACGCACTTTTATGCTGCGTTATAAACTGATTAAATTTACTTTCAGAGTATTATCTTTATTTAACTTAATTATTATCATAAAAATAATAGTTACTTAGATACTATTGTATTATTTTTGGAGAATTAACTGATAGCAAACAGTCACCGCAACAAAGGCTCTTTGAAGAAAATTATTATTATTTAAAAGACAAATTTTTTATAAAGGCATAAAATTTTTAACCCTATCGTGACGAAGAGGATATATTCCCAAAATAACTGTAGGATGATTCATGGTCAGTTTTAAGTCGAATTTTCTAATAAAATTATTGTGCTATTTCTTGGATTCTAGAAAAACTAAAATCATTGTTGACAAATCATGATGACACTGCGTATAAAATATACTGTGAATAAAAAAAAATGGAGTTTTCTATACCTCTTTGCATCGTTGATTAAAAAGCAAATCCATCTGGCAGACGGTAAATTTACAGTGAGGAGCCAGAGTCGTCATTAGTCACAACTAGAAGCAAGTTGATGGGAGGCGCTCGTGTCGAGTCCCAATTAAATGTGTCTGCTTTGGAATAATCGGAGTCGATGTGACTCGACATAGCACTAGTAATGACTAGACACAACTGACACAAGCCCACGTGGTGAAATTAATTTAAAATTATGCAGTCTATTGTTTACAGTCTATTTGTATTTAAAATGGGTTCAAAAATGAATTTCTTATTTCTGTTTGAAAATATTGCAACATTAAAATTAGATATTCTACTAGATAACATTAGAGAATTTCAAGTTCACGAAATCATTAAGGGCCGACAAGTTTATGGAGAGTACCACCATTTGTATCTGATTTTGACAAAATATGATAATAAGTTCTTTGTGTGCCATTTGCACAGTCGGCCAATTGAAACAGAGGAAAGGTTAGTTTTGACTTTGAGGTAAGTAGATGTATCTAAATGATTTGTAATTGATCAGGATCCAGCTTTTGATCATTTTGTACATATTACTTTTTTAAAACTTTTTATTCTATACAATTTTAAATTTCTATAAAAAACAGGTTCCTTTCATTTATTAAAAATGATTTATGAAAAATTATATATTTATTTTAATTTATTGTTTTCATTTTTTTATTTTTTAAACTAAAAAAACATTTTTAAATTATTTATAGTCATGAACTAGCAAATGTATATTATGAAAATATAAATGTACAATAAACCTATTTTATACCACTCCCTAAATTTTGATAGGTCACATGATTTCTAGACTCTCGTGGTATAAAATATTATTTGACACTGGTGGGTAAATTGGCTTTTAAGGTGCGAAGTGTCGAAATAATACTATTTGGCCTAGCGGGCCGAAAGTAAGACCAGTTTATCTCCCGGCGCCTGTTCAAGAATGTTGTATTTTTGTTTTCGCTAGGCAAAAAAAATAGTATACACTACCCAAGAGGAAAATTGGCCAACACAGATCTCGTATTTGCCACCCTCGGCTTCGGGTTGGGTGTCAATTTACACGAATTTTGGACTGTTAATTGATTCTCTGATCAATCGTAAGTTTTTTTCAGATCTCTCATTTTTTTCAATATTAGTTTAAGCAAAATACACCCAGAACATACTGCTTTCCATAAAAACTCTAGTAAAAAGCTCAATCTTTGGCACATTGTATCTTTAAAAATCGGCCAGTAAAAATATTGAAAATATTTAGGGTAAGTTCTGACACTCTAATATACTATATCCCTCAACTTTATGTCATTCTTTGACTTTTTTATTGAACCGCCGAAACCTCATCATATTATTGAATATTAAATATCATATATAAAATACTACTACAAGAACCAGAATATTATCGTAGATTATTTAATTTCAATAAGTGAAATAATTCCTTTAACAGATTATTAACATTTGAAAATTAAAAACGTATTATAATCAGATTGGTTCTTATTCCTTTGATAGGTATATATTGGCTATAAAAAGGCAAAATCAATAAAAGTGTATCCTTGTATGAATCTTTACATTTGTTCTTCATCACTTTTAGGTCATGAACGAGCTTTCAAATACAATATATACAGCATTTCTATATCACACAATATACAATATTCAACCTATATTAGAATCTAATAATACCAGTGTACTAAATAATAGTTTATGAAAGCAGAATCGAAATATACCAAATTTTGATTCGGGAATAAATTTATATTTTTAGATAAATATTATGTTAAAATTTATTTATTTCTTATTAATTTAGCTAATGCCGTGCTCCACAGTTTCATACATTATAATTGTATATGTATAATACATTTATAACTGATTAGACAATATATAATAATTGTTCTGTACCTCGACATAATTTTCATTTTATACCTCGACATCTAATGATTGTTTTCAAAACAACATGCTTTATGAAATACTTACCCCAGTTCGTAAAAAGGTTTGAAGGTGCTTAAAATAGAAAAACAAATTCACCAACTTATTTCGGTAAGCCTTCCACATTATCGGTTATTTTTTTTAACAAAAGATAAAATGTATGCTCTTGACTCGCTCGCGTGAAACTTCTTGTGCACGCCAGGCGAACGAAAAAAAAAACTCATTCGCATACATCCTCAGCCCATAAAGCAATAAAATCCCAAGGATCATTCGATCCGGAATAAAAGTCAGGCAATTCCCTCATTATACAAAATTCGAAAGGTCGAAACGACGATGACGACGACATACGCTCCGTATAGAATGTAATCTCGCTCGCGTTTCAAGGGATTGAATTATTTACCCCTTGCGCTTCCGTCAGACTGAGCGGGCGAGCAAATTGAAGAGAGAGAGAGAGAGAGAGAGAGAGAGAGAGAGAGAGAGAGAGAGAGAGGGAGAAAGAGAGAAAATAGAGAGAAAGGTATATAAACCGCGTATATATATATATATATATAAGAGAGAAAGAGGAAGGGAAGAAGACACTCGGTAGCGTACGCTTTAGTAGTACAGAGAGAAAGAGCGCGCACATTATATGGCCGCGCGCGAATCCTCCCTCTTCTCTACAGGTCGTTCTCGGCTAAAAGCCCCTGCTGCTACTGGTGGGTCTCTACGGTGAAATATGGGTCAGGCTGTATCGGGGTCAACGGGCACACACATATACACTTCGAGCTCTCCCACAGTCGGCGGCAGAACGTGCACCTCTCGAACCCCCCATGACTCCATGTACTCACACACACACTGACTTACCTGACGCGTATTTGCCCAAGAGGAGTCTGCGCGACGTATATATATCCCCATATGTAGTCGACGAGGAGGCTCGTCCATTAGATACATCTTCTCTGCTCTTGGCCGGCCTGCATTTCCCTCGTGGTGCCCTTATTCCGTGGATCCTACCCTCGTATGCTTAGCCTGTGGCTAGAACCTACCGGAAGGATAATATGATGGAGATGGGATCATGGAGAGAGGTTGAGAGAGAGGCAGAGAGAGAGAGAGAGAGAGAGAGAGAGAGGGAGAGGCAGAGAAAAATCCCCGGATGACGTGTCCGCTTGTCGCCTGGATCTTATATTCTTCTTGCGTTTTCTTTAGCCCTCCATGAGCCGGACGCGCTGCTTTCTTCCCAGCTTTTATTTTTTTGTTTCTTCAATAGATTATAGATGCCATTATATTATCCTGTGTCGGAGCTGTGCGCGGTTTATTTTTATGGTGAACGTGTGTATATGTATATAATGTGTATGTGGGTCAGACCCTGCTATTCTTTCACGGCAAATTGGATTTTCGTGAAAATTACTGCCTTCAAAAATTCCCTGGTTCCTGTGTGTCCTCGATCTTGATGTTAGATCTTTTGGTGATGCTTCCTGATTGGATTATGAGGGATTACGCGGTGTACACGATTTGAAGATAAGCGAGGCATCGATCTGATTGTAGATTTTTTCCGAATTATAATTCGAGGAATATCTTTATATAAATGTTATTAGTACCTATAGCTGCAATTAAATAGATTCATTGCATTTGGATTTCCAAAGATTTTGTTCAAATATAATGGAACAATAAATTACGATGTTGCTTCAACATTGCCTAATAATGAATTGATCTGTAACAATTATATTACGTTATATATCATATTTTCATTGTACCAGTTAATAAATATTGGTATCGCTTTGTATTTTATTGCTTTAAATAAACATTGAACAAACATTATTGTTCTTAGAATAATGTTTATTAATTTATTTATAGCCAAAGTAAAAATTTTAAATATAATTTTAAAACAAAAAAGTAGTCTTGAAGTTTTAATCTTTTTATCATGCACCTTAATTCGGGAGAAATTATTTATAATATCGAAATAAGCGATCGCCAGAGAGCCAGTTTGAAATTTTTATATTTAAAATAAATTGCAAACTGGTTCTCTGACGATCGCTCATTTCATTCAAAAGAGATACTGGAACGTTAACATCTACATACTTATTTATAATATATGGTTAAAATATAAAAAGGAGTATGCCCATATCTGTCTTTAAGGGGATGCCATATGGAAAAAAATTTCCTACTGTGCCGACAACCCAAATCTGAGCCGTGCGGTACTTGAAACACGTATAATAAAAAATCTAGACACTTCTATCGAAAAAACGAAGAAGACGGAGAATTCTACAGCTTCAAAGAATATTTTGCGACAAAAAAAATTAATATTATTGGTCAAACGAAGCCTACATTCGAAAACTCGGACTCGAAAAGCGCAAATGTTCGTTGACTCTGTGACTTTTCCTCTACGAAATAAGAGAAGTAAGATATACACGGACAAAAACGGAAAAGATGGAGATTTCTCATGCTTCAGAGAATCTATTATGATAACAGAAAAAACAATTCTAGATAAAATAAAGCCTACGTTTGGAAACTCAGATTCATAAACGGCGTAATGTAATGTAAAAAGCAGCCGCCATTATCACAACAGAGAAAAGACCCATAGATGGCGCTGAGTGCACTTTGTTTTTCTAACAAGCGTGTAAAGTAATTGATATAATAACCATAAATACGTTAGCACATATCTTACATCTTATGCAACATTATGTAAATTATTTTTTCAACAATAACATTATAAGAGG
>UELV01140175.1:0-10102 GCA_900490015.1 Megastigmus stigmatizans | reverse complement strand
CCCTCTCACTCTCTCTCTCTCTCTCTCTCTCTCTCTCTCTCCCAACCTCGTTTTCCGCCGTTCTCCTTCCCCCCTCTCTCTCTCTCGTCCTCTCTTCCTCTTTTCTGACTTGACGCGTACAAGAGAGCGAGATTGCGGCTCATCGTTTATACCGCGCGCGCACGAGTTTAAGCGTGGTTGCGAGGGAGGACATGGGGGGTGGGGGTCAGAAAGAAGAATCGTGAAATGTATTCTATTCGCAGGGAAACCGGAATTTTTTCTGCTCGATTACCGTGAATTTTTCAATGTAATTGAACGTCAGGCGAGGACGAAGCCGCAGACTTAGGGCAGAAAGGTGCGAGAGCGCGATGAAAAATTCTGCGAATTAGGTCGTATGTGCTTTATCGCACTTTTATCGTATTGGCTTATTATACTGGCGGATTCTCTTCTCCCCATTTTTTTTCTCTCTCTCGCTTTCGACCAAGCAAATTCCTTGAATGCACTTACCGCGGTGTGACTTTTATGATACTCTCACTTACGCGTACGGGGAAAAAATTCAATCTTTTGTTACTTAACGGCTGGTTAATTTACTGGCTCGCCGAATTTTATCATTGCGCTTTCTTTGGTTGAAAACAATAAGTGTGAAGCTCTTTTTATTTTTCATAGATTTGCGAGCAATCGAAGATTTAACGCATCCTATTTAATGTCTGATAATTCATTTTGATCAATTCAGAAGTTTAAGAAGTGGAATTTTAATAATGTCGAGATGAATTTAAATGGAAATATATAATAATGTTAAATATTGAATTCTTACCTGAAAGTAAGATATCACTTGCCTAACAAGTTTCAAGTGACAAACAGTGATGTTTGTTAAGCTTGTACAGAAAATTCAAGGTTCAAAAGTTTCAATACGATCAATTATTTTTTATCAAAAAAACGCCTATGAATGATTGAAACAGCTTAAAAATCGAAGCTCTCTGATCAACATTTCCCGAAAAATATTTTCTCCCAAACATATCACGACAACCAAGGCAATAATTTTTGTCCGTGATTAGCAGAGCTTTCAAATTATAAAATACACGATACAAGGCTAACTTGGCGGCGAGACGTGAGGACGTTCGCGAGAACGGCTGACGTCTTAATTAATTAAACTTCATCGCGTACCTCTCGTCCAGTACCGGCGCGCGAAACAACAACGAGGTGCAAGTTTGTTGCATCGTCACGGTATAATAGCGTTGTAGATTAATTTCGAAGCAATTACTCAATCAACCTTCGACTTGATCACCTGCCTATCTTGAGTTTACATTGCATGCATATATATATATATATATATATATACACTTATACACGCATACGCGATCGCGTAGATGGGCAAAAATGCATGTGTATATATAGTTTCCATCCTCATCATGATAGTAATGCTTATTATTTTGGGACGAAATTGAGTCATTAGTGAAATAGTTTTCGTAATTATGCAATCTTTGACGAGAAAAATTTTCGCTATTTGGTTGCGTGACTAATAAATAAAAGCTTTATTCTCTATTTTGATTATTAAGGTGGGATATATGATTTTGTTATTATAGAGATATAGTGTTGGTAATATCATAATTTGGTACTAGATCGTTTATTTTCTCGTTATAATGGATGACCTGCGTGATTAATGATATTCTTGAAACAATCATTTTGAAAAGGAAGGAAAGCATTATGATGGCACATTATGAACCCGTTACTTTTATGAGAATTTGACGTTTTAATTTAAAGACCGCTGGAATGTAGCGATTACCTATTTTTTAGTTGCATCAGATTTTCAATTAAAAAATCTGTTACCTTCCATAATTATCATTTCTGTATTTTTCCCTCAATTATTTACCTTAAAATCGAAATTTCATATAGTTTTTGAACAATTCAATTTCACAAATGTTGCATGTGAGTATTTTACATATAAACTTATAAATAACTTTTTTTTCATGTGACATTTTGCGACATCGTTTTTATGCAAGACAGTTAATGTACAATCTATGTAGACAGATCATTATGCGAAGAAACGGCTCGGTCAAATTTTGGTTTTTATCCTACAATAAGCAATATAAAGAGAACTTGGAATCTTCTTCCTTCCAGAATTACAGTTATTACTATAGTTTCGGTTTATAGCGGCTTTGCGATCCTTGGTCACTACTTATTCATTTCTTTTTAATATTTAATGTTTTAGTGTTAAAAGTATTTTTTTTAGTATTTTGTGTTTTATTTTTGAATAATGGGCTTCCAGAGCGTTTAATGTATTTTAATACATAAATAAATAAATAAATATTCGTATAACTATAGCCAAACTATATCCGTATTTACTTTTCGCATTATTTTTTCAGATTTTCTCTGTTAGCAATCATTAATGCAAACATCGATACTTCGCATTCCAAATATATGTCTGCATGGGTTTATTTCTTGTTTTAATCTGAAAAATAAAAGGAAATATTCTTTTATTTCAAAAATAGTTAAACGTTCAATTATTTTCTGTAAATGATTTTCAGCAAAGAGTATAGAATTAATAGTAGTTGGAGTAAAGAAGAGATTGCTACTGTACTTGTTAAGGAAATAAACTTATAATTATATAAATAGAAGACGCGAGATAATATATATAAATGTGCTTCTGCTAATAAATTATGTTAAATATAAATACAGCTATGAAATTTTTTTTAGCATATTACATACTTGAGAGTACGTTTAAAATAGCCAAAGACTTACATTTTGTTTTGTTTTGAAAATTAAAATGTTTATTTAATTTAAAAATAATTATATTCTCATGATTAATGATAGAGTTGTAAAAAATGAGAGCAACGGATGTAAGGTAGGAATAGTGGATACAGATAAGCATCACACACACACATATATATATTATATATAACACATGTTTCGATACGTTCCAGTTATACATCTTCATTTGCATTTATTATACGCTTGTTGATCTTTAATTAGAATTTAAGTTGTTACAAGCAATTTTTAAGACTCTATAATTTTTCTACGCTATGAGTATTATTAATAAATATGCCAATATTACAAACAGTTTTCAAACGATTGGGCGAATAAAGAAGATTTAAAAGCATACGAATAACAGAAATCATTGTCTGTCAGTGAGAATTACTAAATGATAATACACTTTAAAATACGAAGTCGAAATATAATGATAAGACTTCTATTTTACCATAAAAAAAATCATAAGAATATAAATTACGAATAATCTAGTGATATTCACGATCGGAAAGAACTTGGTGTGAACTTAGTTTCAAAACGGTCTTATGGGCCTTTAACGTCTTACTCAAGCTTGGCAAATGCATCAGTGGTTTGCTATAGAAACGAATGGAACTCAAAACGACCAAGAACAAACTGGAACATCTCTAAAGACTCCTTCTCAGAGCTGCAAGAGGGGCCATGGAAGTTGGCTCTACGATGGCTCTGGGAGTAATTGCGACGGAGGAACCATTTCAGCTAACTATCAAGATGGCGGCCTGCAATTTCGACATGATTTTTGCAAATACCGGTGAAACCTGATACACATGCGGAACCAGGAAGTATAAGTTAGGAGCAGGAATATATCGCTGAATAAGACATCCACGAAAATGCATTGTAATCTCACTTGGGATACATGTCACCATCCTGAAAGTAGAGATAATGGTATTTCTACGTTGTGCTCAAGTAACACTAGAAGAAAGAACATAAGATCGTATTAGTATATATTCAGACAGTAAGGCGGTACTAGTTATGCTAATGGGGGAACGCATCGCACTTAGGGGTCAAAGATAATGAAATAGCGGATAAACCTGCAGCATTCGGAGTGAATCATCGTTGTACAGGACTCTTCTGTCAAGGAAGTTGTTGCCGGATATGCAAGTGAACAATAGGTCATGGATTGTTGCAAAATGATGGGTTGTAGGTGGGCGAAGGTACTGATTGGAACCAGTATCAGGTTGGATTGGTCTGAACAGATGCAGGAGCTAGGCAGAATCGAGGTTAGACTATCTACACAGATTGTACCAGGTCATTGCAATCTGAGAAGTCAACTTCATAAGATGAGATTGTGTAACATGCCAACATGTTTAATGACAGAGGTCAGTTTTATTCGTTCTGAGAAAATGGAAGCTGGAGACAGAGATCTGCAATCATGAATTTATCCAGAACATAAACACGAGAATGACGATAGACACCTTCAATGTCTAACTGCTCAGTTTAATCCAGAGCCTTGTGTAGTGTTGACAACGATCACAAGACATGCTTGATAAGAGACAGGGGAGAGACAGGGCATAAGATTGCCTCAACAGATGCTGTGCGAATGTCGGAGACTGAAACCGCATCTGAGGAAGACGGTTGGGGATGCAAAGGGCCCCCCATGTCACATAATAATAATAATAAAGTGAATCTAAAATTGAGTAAAAAAAGAATGTTTCTCAACGCTCGCTCGGTATGGTGGGTTTTGTGGCGTTTTACTGAAATAGCATTTTCTTCACAGCTCAGCTGAGATAGCGCTTTTGTATAACGTAATAAAGAAATCTCCGAAGTTTCGGCTCGATTCATTGAAAATTGGTTGATTTTTATCATGATAGATTTTATGTCAAAATACCTGACTTTTAGAATTTAACACCTTTTCCGATGACCAAATATAAAACATTTCCATGTAGCGGACATGCCTAAAAAGGTTACAATACAAAAAACCGAAATATCTTCAAAATTTATAGATCAGAAATGTTTTGAAGCAATTTTTTTTCGTCGATACAAAGTTTTCTCTGGGAGGAAGTAAAATAAATAAAACTATTAGCTTCGTGATATTACTACCCTATAAATAATTGCACCATTTTGGCAACAACAATAAAAGAGGTTTATAAAAGCTGGTAGCAGAGCCACTAACCAACGTCATGAATCCCTCTTAAAAATGAAGCCAAATTCTTGCAAGTTCTCCTCTCTCCCTCAATATATATATATATTATACTCGCATGTCTCGCCCGCTTTCATTATACTGAGTTTAATCACCAGAAAGACGATATAATTAAGCATTTAATTAAGCTGCTTTGGGTCTCCCGTTGTCTGCGCACCGCAGTCTGATGTGTGCCTAGTACACACATGCACGCACATAGTCGCGCATAACTGGCTGCACACATTACTGGTAAAAGGTCTCGCGAAGCGCATCGCTATAGTGTCTGAGAAAAAGGAATCTACCTCCTACGGCACAGGTACATTTATGTGTGTGTGTGTGTGCCCTGTGTGTATAGCTCTGTGTACACATGTATAGTGTTGAGAATCCTTTTCTCAAAGACCTCGATAGCTGGTGCTTATCGGTCTTGGGGCCCCTTTAGCTACGCCTACATAATTAAGACGGGGCTTATCGCAACTGACTCATCTCCCGCGCGAAAAAGAGACTGAGCTTCGCTCTCCCTCTCAAGCGCGCTCGCGAGACCCTTTTTTCACCCAGATACGCATCTTCTTTAAACGCGTACATATATACCTGCAGTACCGCGTTACAGTTGCGTTACACGTGTATGCTTGTATAGTCGTTGCTGAATGGAGTGTGACACTCTCTCTCTCTCTCTCTCTCTCTCTCTCTCTCTCTCTCTCTCTCTCTCTCTCTTATTCTCGTGCTGAACTTTCGTCGCAATTACACCGATTGGATTTCGAGCTGCGTATAGTCGGAGAGAGAGAAAGAGAAAGAGAGAGAGAGAGGGAGAGAGAGAGAGAGACTCGATATGTGTTAATGGTCACCTTTTTTGTACCTTATCTTTACATATTTATGACTCGCCTTCGGCTCTCCGTCTGATTTCTTCTTCTTCTTCGCTGTTGCCAACTTTGATAGTGGAATGTGAGAGAGGAGTTTCTTTTTTACCTGCCACACTCTTTTCTTTTTCATCGATTAAATTAAGATTTTATTATAAATGTAAATTTTATTGCACACTTTAACAAGGCTGCGTGGAGATTAGCGCTCTTATTATTTATCTATACATTTTTTTTTAATATTCATCGTCACAGTGACTTCAATTTTTTTACATAATTTCCAGTTACACAATATAAGCTATATTATAAGTAAAAGAAAGTATTATTCTAAAAGACTAATACCTAATTATTTGTATTTTTCTTATAAGGGGCATTGCAAAATCCAGTTTTCTAAATATCTACCAAATTTGCACATAAATAGTTCGCTATTCGATGTGCGCTAAAATTTAGCATATCTTATTCCATATAGCTCTCCTGAAGATAAGATTACAGTTATAGTAATGTAACATCAATATAGTACTGTATATTTTGTCTTTCACTCAAACCTGATTTTACTTTGTAATGTTATATTTATTATAAGTGTTCAAGACAAACTAGTTTTAAGTAGCTACTTACAGTAAGTCATTCGAATAGTTCAATACGAAAGTATCTATATATTTTAGAAGTATTTGAACTTTACAAGACTCAATTATTATAGCCATTACTGTTCCCATACACAAAGTTGTCACTTGCTCATATAAGCTTTGAAAGTGAATTATCAATGAATCACTACCGTCACGAACGGGGTAATTGATCAGGAGTCTGTTTTGATTATTTCCTCATTACATTTTTAATATTGGAGCAATCATTTGACTTCCTATTTCAAGTAAATTTCATTTATTATTATCATTTACTTGACTAATATTTATTTTGTATTTATTACTCTTTGAAACTTTTTATTTTATACAATGCTAAGTTTTGATCAAAAACTGGTTCCTCCGTTGATCAAAAACTGCTCCCACGTATTTAAATGTTATGATTAAGAACTGCTCCCTAGCCTATTTTTTGCTAAAATAACTATTATAAATTTATTATGATAGTTATTTTAGCAAATGATTGTCGCGGCCGCTCTTTCAAAATGAGCGCTGCGCGGGTCAAAGGTCGCTTGACTGACGCATCGCGAGTCTTGTCAAAGACGCGCGCTGCGATCAGTCATCGCGACACTTATCCTCTCCCTCGCTTATCGATACGCGAGCCTCGCGACATGAAAATGAGCTGCACGCCCGAGGCTCGCTCTCTTCCGCTCTAGCCGCGGCCTATACCGAAGCACCCCGTCGTTTGATCCTGCTACAAGCAGTTATCGGCGTCACGCGGTCGAACCTGAGTATCTTTTTCCATTAACCACCCCCAAGTTTGTAAGTTTAATTATTTTCCATTGCAACAGCAATAAATTCAGATCAAATTTTCTTGCTGTATACCATTGCTAACCTGACCAAACTACCGCCATTCCTCGTGCACACGGCAAATCTGCTTTCTCTTCAAGAAAGCTGCAAACGATATTCCGCATTCCTAACCACTCGTCTACACCGAGTAGAAACGGGCTTCGCGCGCAAACATCGATTGATTATCAATATTTATTGCATTTAACGAAAGATGAAACCTTATACGTAAAAACTTAAAGTAAAGTCAGATTTAAATTGTTATTTCATTTATATCTAGACATAAGCAAACGATGTGCTCTAAAAAAGTGATCAAAAACTGGGTTTGCGACGGTATAAATTCGTATAAGTTGAAAATAACCATCAATAAGCTTTACAAATTAATTCTTACCAAATTACATTCAAAAGAAACTTGAAAGAATACTATATAAGAATAAGAAACAGAAAGATATCACTTTTTCCGCATCTAATATTCACACCTCTAAACCACCTGAAAAGTTTCTCCCGATTTTATCGTTTGATCTTGGCTCGACGATGTATGTACGGCATCGACTTACTAAATAAGCGAGCATACATCCACTATATATTCCACCAGAGATTCCAAGTTTTGATCTCTTACGTGCGTCGAAGCTGCGTTAATTCGAACGAATCATTGGCGTTTGATACGGTGCTTAGAGTGAACTATCTGCATCTCCTCGACCGCGCAACCATGATAAACTGGTCAGTCGTGTACATATCTCTGACGCATTAAACGCTAACTAATGATCTCTTTAGATTCGAACTTCATTCGTCTACTGTACATAAACTAAAATCATGTTATTTGATTCTTAAGATCAAAGGGTGTGGTAGTGCCTCGGTGGCGAGTTTTAATCAAACTAAATGTGGAGGAAACATGGTGGGATGCCTATAATCCTCGGATGGCAAAGATAATATTTCTTGCTATCTCGACAACTTCGACGATTTTTGCTTCTTACCAGGGGAAGTTTTGTATGGGCCAAAAAATATTTTTAACATCCATTGGAACAAAAACTGACTACTTTTGAGAAAATTTATTCATTATAAATAAAATTATATAAGTCTCTTCAAAAATGATTTCGATCGGCAAAAACAGACTATCTTGTTTAGTACAGGGACTGGGATATGCGATCCAATCGCATCGTAGAGACATCCGTCCATGTTCTTAATCGGCTATGCCTTCTGAATTTCTAAATGAAAGGATACGTTATTGTAGACTTTTTGGCCCTTCATTCTCTCTATTTCTTTCTCGCACTGCTGTCAGTAAACTAGCTGGTTCATTTCTGCCTGCGTCGCTCTTATGTCGTCCTCGTTCCTTCCACCATCGATTTCGCAGCGTCCGAGCTTCTTTCTCTAATTATAGGTGGAGCGGAGTGCGATCCATGGAGTCTTGGACGGTGAGTAAAGCCGTTTTGTTATTCAGGGTTTACTGATTTACTTCCGCTCCTCTGGACTTGAGCAGTGCCACCGTCGACAGACTGCACCGCTGGTCTACCAAATGCAGGGGCGTATCACCAAATGCGGTCGTTGCATTTATGTCCGCGCCTTTGACCAACAGTAATTCCACTACAGTCTCGTTCAGCGTGCTGATCGTCGTGTGCAGTGCGAATTAGTTGCCCTCGACGCATCGTTGGGATTTTCCCCATAAGACAACAACTATACAATCGTATCGCTCCGTGCGCGCCGTGCATAGGTATACCATATATATAATTTGCATAAATCGGCTCCAGCACGTATCAAGATTTTGGCTATTTCATAGCGATGCAGATCGAATGCATACCATAAGGGTAAAAAATGCATCGTCGAATGCAGCGTGAAAAATCATTTCTAATTGGACTGACGGGGCAAACATAATGTAAATTTCACGTACACTGCTAAATGCGGCACAACATACATTGCGATCGGAATGTATACTCGCGGGCCTGCCTCTCTTTCAGCGCACGCGCGCACTGTCTTTTTTTTTGTAAATGCCTACAATAATTACACTTTACAAAAATATATTGCTGGCATCGGGTCTTTTCTCCTAATATTAATAATAATGATATAAAAAGAAATCGATTTTCTATGGCATTCGATAACAGGAGTAAAACTGCTTTAAATTTTTCAAAATTATTTATATATAAATAGCATTTTCGTACCTTGATAACTGTACATTTTTTCAAAATTCATATGCGTATTTCTTTATCTATGCATTTCTATGTTTTATACATAATAAAACGAATAATAGTTTTTTTATGTAATTTACAAAATATTATAATAAAAGCGTCTAAGTATCCCAAAAATTTTTAAAAGTGTCTTAAAAGTAACTTAAATGTAATTTCAAAGTGATTCAATAGAAACTTCAAAGTTTCTTAAAAATGCTTTACAATTGATTAAATAGTGACTTAGTTATACAGAAGTGAAGCCCGTAGAAAATAGAGGTATGATCGTATAAGAGATCGACGACGACGACGACGAAATTTTCGGGATAGGAGATTTTTCTTTATAATATATTTTTTATTAACTTTTTATTAACAGATATTATAAGATCCATTTTAACCAAGCAGTTGATAAATTGATAAATCATTTGTACCGAGTTAGTGTATATAACATTCGTAGTTCATTTATTTCGAAAAATTGGTAGATTTTTTATTGCATTATAAGTCAATAATGCCATTATCGTGCTGATTACCAAGAATATAGCCTATTATTACAATAGTACTTTCTCATCAAATAATTTCCTTGAATATACACTGCGCAACAAAATTATCGCAACAAAATTTTTCATCGATAAATTGACATTTTTCAAATGCTTGTAACTCGGTCAATTTTCATCGTATTGAGATAATTTTTTTTTATTTTTGTAGTGAATTATGTGCACTTTCAGGAAAAAATGATATCCAATAGCTATGAGATAATGCCACATTACTATGTCTTAATCAGGCTTACCAACTTTTTTT
>UELV01140172.1:0-18752 GCA_900490015.1 Megastigmus stigmatizans | reverse complement strand
TGTATTGTCTTAATACCAAGTTAAAAGGTATTAAGCATACACACTACGTAAAAGAAGATCAGACCATCAATATCAACAAAGATGACATCAAAATAGAACATGATCAAATTGAAACAGTTTTCTCAAAAATTGACGAAATAGCAGAAAATAATACAAAGAAAATTTTAACTAAACCTAGTCCAAACCCTCCAGGAAACAAGATTGAAACAAATAATAATTATAGAATGTCATATGGCGACATCAATTATTTACGAAACAATAAAGCTTTATTATATTTCAATAGAGGAATAAGAGGCACACAAACATTTACAAACTCGATGCAGCTGATTTCAAGACATCCAAAATACAAAGACATCATTGTGTTAGATGGCATTGTTTTTCCATCAACATGGAAACGTGATTCTGCCCTTCAACATCGAGAAATGTTTCCTCATTATAGGGTTACTTGTGCAGCTGGACTTACATGCCCAACAAGGCTTAACAACTTTGAGAAAGAGATCTACAAGAGAAGTAGGAATGCGTCAACGGAAATGTACACTAAAGCGAGTTCTCTGTTAATTAGATACTGGTGAAGAAATGAGAATTAAACTATCACATGCAAATTTACACATCTGATTTTACCTAGTAACGAAGTTACTAGGCTCAAGTCATGAGGTGCACTTTTGCATTTTTCAACATTCAACTTTAGTACTAAGTAATTAGATTTTAAGTATTTTAGTTTATATCGAGCCAGGCCAGGGAACAGGAAGTTTTTCCTCTGCTGGGTTACTTTTTTAAACGTATTATGTATACGCAATTGTATTTTCAAATTTGTATATCTTTACTCTGGTTAATAAATAAGTAAATACATAAAAAAAAAATAAATTAAATAAATAATGGGTATATTTCCGCCCGTTTATTCAATTATTAATTCAACTAGAGAGCTGACATTACCGAAGTATGTGAGGTTTATGTTTAATACATTATTGATGAAGTTCCTGAACTAGTAATGCATGTGTATTTATTAATATTTTACTTCCATTAATTGAATATGATACCATACATATGTACTACGTTACATTAAATGTACATGGTTTTAATATAATTTATGTTCTATTGTGAGTAATAATATTTTTATAAGAAAATATTATTTGATAATTTTAATTTACTTATGTTTACATTGTAGTGAAAAAGTTATGCTTTTTTCATAGACAAACAGAAATTAAAATTCTTTTTCCTCTTTAAACCTTTAACCATTGTTAAAACATTGTAAGAGAAGTACAATTTTCAATGCCATTTAAGTACATAAATTCAAACGTAATACCTAATTTTATGAGCAATAAATCTCAAATGCAATATCTATTTTGATGTGCAACAAAAAGAACTTAAAATCTTTCTATCAAAGCTTCACTAAATGGTTCCAATTCGCCTTTTGCAAATATTATTTTTTACATATCCAAAACTAGACATCAATCTCCGCAGAATTTCATTTTCAAAATCAAATACACATCGAAAAAATATTTTTCACATCAAAACATGCAAAATATTCTCTTCAAAAAGATCAATCTATGATTCTGTTTTTCTTTTCGAACCAATAAGGTAAGATGCGATACCTACGTCATCCAAATTTGCTTATTGAAATCTTTTGCTATCGTTCTAATTACCTCATTATACAACTCATTAACTTTCATTCCTCAATCACCATTTCCCGATCCTACACTACGTACTTTTATACATTACTGCCAATTCCTTCTTTCAATTCATTTAGGAATTTAGAGCGAACCCCTATATTACCATCGACCCATCAATATCCATCTATGATTCTCTCAAAAAGAGAGAAATCGAGGACGACGCGCCATTGACCTCTTCTCGGAAACGGCCCACGCAGAGTGCGAAGCTCAAAGAACCGCAGAGAGACCAGAGCTCGAATGCGTAGGAATAGCCCCGCGTAAAATCGAAAAGCCCGTGGTGCTGGTGTGTGCAGTACCGGCGATCCTCTTTCGCTCCAACTCATACTAAAATTGCGGGAAAGCAAAGAGCCCGGAAACGAAGTGGTACGCGACATCTCGCGATCAAAACTCCTCACGAATGCCACAAACAGTATTATTGGACCATACGAGGATGCTACTATAAAGTGCGACATTTGCCTTCCGAACGTCGATAATTTCACTCCACGAATCTTCAACTCAAGCTTAATTCTATGAAAATCAGCCGTCTTTCCTTAACAATCCCACAGAGGGAGAGCACATAAGGGCTTTCCCTCAGCTTCTTTTGTGCCCTCCAACAACGTCGCTCTTCCTCGACCACCAAAACAATGAGCCATT
The DNA here is from genome assembly GCA_900490015.1 of Megastigmus stigmatizans. NCBI lineage: Eukaryota > Metazoa > Arthropoda > Insecta > Hymenoptera > Megastigmidae > Megastigmus > Megastigmus stigmatizans. Next base: position 16,449 of record UELV01140172.1, on the reverse strand, counting down.
GTTGAATGACTCTCATCGAGTCAAGGTGGAAAGTCACTCGGGTTTTCATTACTTACCCTATCGCTGCATCAGCTCGCTCTTCCCTGCATCACATAATATATATATATATATATACACAACAAACAAGGTAACTCGCGCATCTACGACAGATAAATCATTATTAACCCAGATGCACGCGCATACTCGTTAAGATAATATAGGGTTAATACTCGGCACAGCTGTAAACTTGCCTTTAGCCTAATATACGGGCGATTCCGTCTAAATCGCCAACCCCCGCGATTCTGGTTAATGCCCACGGGTCGAGCCAGCTGCCCGCGCGGCTGAAAGTCAACAAAAAGGGGGTGTATTCCTGTCGATCGCGCGAATGAGAGCGAAAACAAGGGCACAAATATAAAGCAGCTCACAAAGAGAGCAGAGGAAAAGTCCCGCGGCAGCAGCAGCCCGAAGCTACATAGCCTGCAGAGAGAGAGAGAGACTGAGAGAGAGAAAGGCAGAGCGCGCGTATACACGAGCGCGGGTGTGTGCAGGCAGCAGCAGCGGAAGATCCAGCTGTGCACTGACCCGGTTTCTCCCGATCCTCTCGGCCATGACGCTCTCTTTATGTGTATACTTGTGTGTGTATATGTGTGGGGGCGCAACGCTGGCGTGACGTCATTCGCGGACCGAAGAGCTGCGTCAACGTCATCGCGCCGCGGCGGCTGCGACGCCAGGCCATTCAGCGATCTAGTTTCCGTCTCGCTCTCCTGCTGCAGCGCCTCTCTCCTCCTCGCGAGAGGGCTTAATGGCCGTATTCCACCATCTCATTCATGCGACTATTCTCTCTCTCCCACTCCCTCTCTCTCGCGCGCGCGCTCTCTCTATCCTTTGACTCTGTGTATGTGTGTGAGTATACGTGTGTCTGAGAGAGAAAATCCGAAATTTCAGAGAGTTTTGTTGGAGACGCGTTTTCCGTGCTCTGTCTAACGCCCTTTTGACTTTTCCGCCGCGAGTCACAGATTTCTTTTTCTCATACTTGGGGAATTTCGGGGAGACGCGGGATTACCGAATTGTTCGGGCGTGAATTGTTTTATAATGATGGGGTATGTAGTTTATCGATATAATCTAACTATTTTTGAGGAGAATGTTTTAGTTATTTTTGTACAAATCATTATTGATCTACATACATACGAGTGTATGTTTGAAGCTTTACAGTTTATTTTAAAAACTGTGGAAATATAGAAAAAAAGAAGTGCGTATATTTGTATGTTTGTAAAACAGAGAGTGTTTCGTCGAAATGAATATTTTTTATAATTTAAAAAATATATGAATACACAAATATTGAAAAATATGTCATACTTCTGTGTAATTACAGAAAAATGTTTTTGGAAAGTAATTTTATACATTTTTCTACCATGAAATTAAAAAAATGTTTTAATGACTCTTATTTTTAACCTATACTGCTAGACTTTTTGAAGAGCTTTTTCCCTTACCAACTTCCCAAATTTTTCTACAACTTTTTACAGTCGTACATTATCAATAATTATATATAAATTTTATATAATATTATCGTACGACTGAGAAAGAATTTTAGTACTTTTTCTTCATACCAATTCAAATATATATGCCCAACAACCTTTAATTAGAAAATAATATTTATTTCAAATATTTTTAATTTTTGTAAAATTCAAAGCCACCGATGTACATGGTTTGCCAAAATATAATCGACACCAAATAAATCAGATAAAAACGAACATGCGCGCAGTTATCAAAAAACAAGAGAGAAAGGAAAAAGAGGAAAAAAACAACGCGTGTCAATCCACAAAACGATTCCGCCCTCCAATCACGCTGCGAAATCGTCTAATTCGATTTGCGCGCTGCACGTGTACGCATATACACAATATATATATATATATATATATATAAGTGTGCGACGAAAAAAATCGACACGGATGATGCGCTCGTCGTTTTTATCTCTTAATTTAGACACGCGAAGGAGGCATACAGAGAAAGAGAGAAGGAAAAAGGGAGAGAAAGAGAAGGAGAGAGCGAAGCGAAAGCCATTCCCGATATACCACTCGATTACGCAGATAAAAATCCGTATATAAATACAGGCCGCGTCCATTTCCGCAAAGTGTGGTGCCTCCGCTCGGAGGCATATACAAACAGATGGTCGCTGTCGCCGGGCGCACAGACATACAGATAAATCCTCTTCGACAAGATTATCTCCGACCGAGTCAATTTTCGGGATTATTTACAAGCAGACGCCCGTATAAGTGGGCATACCGTTACGCGATGAAAGCCGGAAAAGCGACTTTTTCCTTCCTCTCGTGTGTGCGCGTGCCCTCGGAAAATGTGAATTGCTGCCAAATTCTATTCCACCTGTATATAGTCTCGGGATTGATCAATGAGGTTCGCTGACTGCACTTTCACCTTTGTACCGATTCTCCGGCTCGCAATTTATACACCGAGTGGTTTTTATTTATTCCGCTTCGTTTGGGGAATGAAAGTGTCGCGACGCTGTGTTCGCTTTTCCTTCGTTTAATTGACGACTTTTTTGGAAGGGAGGAAGCTTTTTCGTGAGTCTTTGTTTCGAACGATTAAGGGAGTTAGAGAACGTTAAACGTAATTTTGTTTTAAAGAAACTGATGGATAAAAAGCTTTTTTATCGATTTACCTGCCTGCAAGTACTGTTTGAGATTTTCTTGTATATTTAAACAGAATATTTCGAAGTATCGTATTTATTTAGAATCTTCAAATTTTGGAATAAGGTACTGCAAGTACGCTGTTGTATTATTTGTAATAATAGAAAAATTTCTTCCACTTTCGAATTACTTTTTTACGTTTTTTTATAAAAATTTTCTATATCTCTCAAGATTTTTAAATCTTTTTTTTACATTATCGGATATCAGAAATCTTCAATTTGACTCCCAATTGACTTGGAATTCGCCGTTGATTTCTTTAGATCTTTATGTACGATTTTTATTTGACTTTAAATTTTTATACTATTTTTTTTCACAGAATGAAATGAAGATATTCAGTTCATTCGGTAAACAAGTGAAATTGAAATTCGCGTAACATAGTGTTCCACTGTTAAACGAATTACATCGGCATTTAATTATTTCGAATGAACATTTTTCTTTAGAAGAATGTACGCTTTTTAGCGTTCGAATTGAAAACATAAAAGAATGAGCAAAAAGTTGGAGGGTATGGCGTGTATTTAATAACATTTTTGATCAAAAGTTTTGATTGCTTTTGCTTATTGGTGTCTATTTGCTTTCATTCAATATTAAAGCTTCAATTCACCGTATCTTGTATTTTAGTTTAAAACCGAAATTTTTAATCAATTTTCTGGGAGATTTTGCTTGTGTTTTAACAGAAATATAAAAACAGTTAATTTGTGAAAAATTAAGGTTTTTAAAACTACAATCACAGACGTATTTAATAGATTTAATAGTGCGTAATAAACTCTTTTATACACTACTTTATTTTTTACGATTCGAGGATATAAAAGAAAAATACTCTTGCATTCTGAAAAAAGTTCCAGAAATATTAAAAACCAGATTATTATAAAGAAAAGCAAAAACAAATAAATTTCCATCCCACCGTCCATGTCAATCAATTGAAACCAGAAAATAATCGTATTCACAGACGACGATAAGCTGGAAAACACGAGGTCGAGGGTTGAAGTAAAAGTTTTATGCGTCCCTCTACGCTGCGGCTCTGTCTGTGGGACTATGTACGTCGTCGTGAGACTGCGACTTTTAAAGGCTCGGCTACTTTTCCAAGCGAAGCGCAGTCGGACGTAACTCGGCTGTTACTACTGCTAAAAACTTTATGTGACGCTGCGGTGGCTGCGCGCGAGTAAGAGCAAAAAAATTATTAAAAAAGGAGATGGAGGAACCCTTTTGGTCGCTGAATGTATATATATATATCCGCGCTGGAGTGCAGATGCGGCAGTTGACGTTTTTACTTTGATGATATCGCTTTTTCCAGAATATTTACGAGCGAGTGCGTCGAACGTGGAATGTCAACTCAAGTCTTCGCGTTGCGTAAATAGCAAAGTTTATGAATTTTTAGCTCTAGTACTTTATTATTATGGACAAGTGCTGGGGGCTGTAAAGTTTGCTTTCAAATAGATTATCCGTTGTTTTTGTAAATATAAATTAAGACGTTTGAAAAATGTTTAAACGCTTATTTTTTTTTTTCTCTTATAATATACACTATATACAGCTATAAGATTAACCAATCAATAAAAAATTTAATCAACATGACACGAAAATGAGATGCATGGAAGAATAAAAAAATATAATGTCGTCGGTAGATGACCGGATCGACGCTTAAAGCCCGGGAAACTGTTATCGAGCAGACACACACATACACACACTTGCGCCCCCTTGAATATTGAAATTTGCTTTACTTACACTGGCCCGGTATAATCGATTTCGATTACTCTCGATGTATCCCTTTGTTCAAGTCTCTCGTGCCTCCAGGCCTTCTGTGTGCGTCTTTATGTATCTGTGTTTCCTTTGTCGATATCAATGCTGTCTTCCAGCTTTATATACGTACATATCCTTCGTTCAAACATGAGAGCTCCACTTTTTCCCTTCCGCCTAATAGATTCCTCGTTTCCCTTACTTCTACACTTTTCTACGCCGCTTCTCTTGTTTTTTCCTCTCCTGGCTTATTATTATTGCATGTGTAGGCGGTGCCTCTGTCGTTTTGAATCGTCAGTCTCTTCTTTTTCTTCCGGCTCACTTTGATGTCTAAGAGGGGTTAAGAGGTCTCACGTGTTACGGATAGAGTAAGGAAATCTAGGGGAAATTTTATTACAGCTTGCACAGATAGTACGAATGTCGCAGAAAATAAGACTGGGTGTTAGACAGGAATGTTGTAATGTTAGATTTTAAATTTACATTGTGCCTTTTATTTCATGGTTTTATTTCACTTCTTTTGCGAAATTCCATGCCGAGAGAACTTTATTTCCGAAAATTCATTCACTAGCTGTAAACCTGACCTGTATTTCATAAATCTACTTTTACTTTTACTACTCGTCTATATTCATTTTGTCTTTAGTATTTCAAAAACTTGTATCATTTGAATTTTAGTTGAATTTACAGCGTTTATTAATTTCTATACATGTAAAGCAAAATTAAATTTGATCGGGATAAAAGTATTTTAATACTTCGTTTGCAAAACTGTGAAAAGCAATTTAGTTTGTCTATGTTACTTTTATCATCACTTATTCATTACTTGCGTTTGTTTTATTATTAGAAAACGATAGCAACGTTATGGGTATATCTACTATAAAAGCAAGTTTTATGTCCCGTGTCGTGTCCCGCGTCGCGTACACAACATTTTTTATTCCTCCTACTTTAAGAGGCTTATATGTAATTCAAAGGCAGTATTATTAGATATTTTCTGAAAAAGGTTTCTCCACTTTCAATTTTAACCTTTATCCTCCACATTGGCCGAGTCAATAACCCTAATATTGGGTAATGCGTATTTATCGATGACCATCGAGATCTTCATCGAAATAAAGTCCGCTAACGCTATCATTACTTATCATTTACATAATCTACTTCTAGGTGTCACTTTTCTTTCTAAAATGTAAAATGATAACAGGATATTACGAGTTCTATTTTTTCAAAATATATAACACAAAAAAAAAGAAAAAATTCACTCTAGAATAAATATCTTTTACTATAAAAAATTTAATATTTTTACAAATCGTAATTCAGAAAATGTTATGAAATTAAAAGAGCAACTGTATACAAAACCATTGCAGCTAATTTTGAAGCCTTTTAAAAACATCTGCTTCTTTCATTAAGATTATGAATTTACACAAGAACTTCTCTCAAAGCACCAAGCAGCAAAACTGAAATCACAGCATTAATAAAAAAAAATTACACTCCAAAACAAAAAAAAAACACGACACTCCCAAAGATAATTTCCCAGGTAATCAATATATTGGCAGTATAATATCTCCACCTCGTAAACACTCATTATTTTCCAGGGTGCAAAATCACACAAGTCCTTATTAGCAGAGCTGCGCACAATGATTCGACGCTGGAGAGTAGAGCAATAGCGACGACTACTACGGCCTAGGTTCGCGTCGTTAAAGTGCCGCGCAAGCTATTCGAAGTTTATGGAGACTTGAGAAGTTTCGAAGCCCAAGGCGTGTAGACGTCGGGAGCATATATACCAAGACTCCGACTTGGCGCGCAGACGCTTATTAGCCTCGACGTGGGTGAACGACGCGTCAGTCCTTATCGGTTAATTATTTGAATTTTTACTTTTCGACGAGTTACGAGGTTTAACCTGAAAGGCGGCGATAAGGATGTGTATGGCTTAGCTTAACGAAAAGTAGACGTTCGCTTATAGAATACGAGATTTTCTGTTACATTTGTAGATAAAAGATTTTTCCTTGTTAAAATTTTCATTCTTTTAACTGATAAAAGTGTAAGACTTACAGAACCTAGATGAAGAAAAATTAGATAAGTTCGTACGATACTTGCATTATGTATAGATCAAATTCTTAAATTAAAAATTCCACGTAAAATTAACGAAATGAAATAAAGAAATAATGCAAATATATACATCACGAACCAAAATAGTTTAGAAAGTACATATAGTACCTACTCCATTTTAAATAGAAAATTTATTTTATTAGCATTCCAGTTTATATAATAATGCTCTGCAACGGCAATCGTGTAGGTAATTCATATCAATATGTATCCTACATTATATTTTTGCCACGTATTTCTCGTACTGTATTTGATGTTAAAAGAATCTTTCTAAGTTTTTATTTGTAAAGAAAAGTTAGCCGAATTTAGAAAAGTTTAGATGGTACATTATGGTTTTTTTTTTCGAAAGGTCGGGTATGCTGGAATTGAAGTTTGAAAACGCTATTACGTACAAGTGGTTTGTTAAACTTACATTCGCCAACAAGTTTAATGTATTTTAAAGTTTCAAAAGTATGCTTATCTTATTTTTTCCTTATTGCGTTTTGCTAATAAAAGAATAGCAATTTCTTTTACAATAAATGTACAAACTTTTAAAAATTGAAAAAATCTCATATCGGTTCAAACCGCGATATAATTAACGTTGTTTTCTTTGTGATTTTAAAAACGTCTCAAAAATGAACCTTTTAGATATGAAAAAAAAACAAGAACTGTAATTTCTCATCAATAAGTACGAATCGATATTGAAATTAGCACAAATTCAAAAAAAAACGTGAATTCCAGAAATAGTTCCTGGGTAATGGACAAATGAACATATTGTCGAACATCATGAACACTTTTCGGGCTATTTCAAGCAATTAAAACCGATCTGGAAAATCATTCAGGGGTTAAGAGGGAAATTAAAAAAAAAAAGAACCGACGGCACACGGCTTATTTCCGTCGGCGGCCGATATTAAAGCACGCGCCAACCGCATGTACGTGTGTCGTACCCACGTAGTTTTGAATTACATGCAAGCGCTATGTTTATGTTTATTTCACGCGCTTAATTTTCAACCTAGTTGAGTTTCAGCTGCTGCACGTGCTAAATTTGTACTCTCCAATCTTCGTACGAATCAATTAAATGCATCGACTAAATGTAAACACGATCTTTTCGGAATTGATTGGCATTAACTGCTTCATGATTTAAATTAATATAGTTTATATTTTCTTTCGGGTTAGGTTATAAATTTTCTCAGGCTAGGCCATTAAATTATGTATATAATTTTTACTTAGGTCATGTCGTTAAATTGTATATTATATTTTCTCAGTTCCTTTGGAAATAAATATTGAATATGGAACAAATTTATTTTTCCATATTTTTCAAATCAAACTTTATAATTCTCCCATACCTAACAAGATGTCGTTTTTCCTCTCATTTGTCGTTCTAAAGCTAGAGCAACTATATTTACGATGACGTTTACAGCCGACCATCTAGTCATGTACACATGTCAACACTAGACACGTTTTAAAACTCCTACTTGTAAAAAATATTTAAGCAGATAGTTTTACGAGTCAAAAGTCGAAATTATTCCGAGTTTTCTGACATAATCGTGTAGAATTTCTTGTAATAACTCACGATTGATTTTTTATTTTTGTATTTCTTTTGCGGCCGGCAAATTCAGCCAACCGAAACGTTCGTTATGCATTTCATCAATTCATAAATGGATTATTCACCGTGCGGGGAACGCTGAGAGCACGACACGTTTGGCGCGATTTGCGCCACCATTTATTCGTGAATTTTTAGCAAAAGACTTTTCGATATGTTTAATGAATTGGTTAAATCAGCAATCACTCGTTTCCACGGTCTGCTTTATTGATACGAAAACAATTCGCTACTACACTTTAATAATCGCTGAAATACGCTAGCCTAGTTTCAATAAAGTACTTATCAGAAACTTTGACATTTTAAGCTAAATAATTTAGAGCCAATAAGGCTGAAAGTTGCTTTAAAAACTTATTTCGATATAAAAAAAAAAATCTTATGAACTTTGTCATAGCGCTTTCAGAACTCGGTTAAATTTCAGAATTTCTGATAAACTTAAATCTCAATTAAGTGTAAAAAGCAACATTTTTCAAGTAAACGAAACTTAAAATTTGATTCAGTAAAACTTCACGCATTTTTAATTTCCGGCCAAATCATTTTAGCGCTAAAATATATGTTTTCAAATATGTTGAAAAATATGAAAGGATTTTTCATTAATTTTAAATAACATCATATAAATCATGCATGGATAGTTGATTAAGTAATTTATTCGTTAGGATTTTATGATTAACCAGTTGCATTTTAACTCGAAAACAAAGAAATAAAAAGTACGGAATAAAAAACCTCATTCATTTACTCTATAAACTCTCTTTAAAAAATACCATCAGTCAATACTCGAAATTCAATCATGGATCAAATACAATTACAAAAACTCAATCAATTTATCAAGTACTAACAAAACACTGTTGCTAACTATTTTAGCAGGCTGTTTTCTCCGAGTCTGAAATTTTTTCAGCATCATATTTCAATCCATGATTCAGTAAATAAATCACCTTAATAAGGTGTACTTGAGTCCAAAATATAATCAGTGTTAGAACAAATTGGGCTCGTAATTTATATCAAAATTTATTAAAAAATATCAAAGGGTTCGAAATATATACGCACATAGACTATAGAGGAACCAAAATTATGTTAAAATCCATAAAGAAAATGGGACTCAAAAATTGCCATCGGTACAAAGCTTCGTTATTGAGCAAGTAGAAACAGTGCTGTCTCAATCAAGATTAAAATGTTAAATTCCAATGTAGCTATAGGCACAGAAATAAACCAATAGTAAACATGCCAATAACTTTATCTCAAAGTCTCTGAATTATTACTCATCATTCAAAGAATCCCATTGAACATCTTTAGTTTATATTTGTTTCAAAGAGTTTGAATAAAAAACTGTTCTAAAAGTCCTCGAATTTTTATCATCTCACCGAAAAGCGCACGCCTGTTGCTAGGTTAATGAAAATCGCCTTTACACAAAATCTCCTCTCTCGCAAAGGTAGCGTAAAAATGCATATCGATCGTATCTTCAATCATGTTAGAGTGCAGTACCAGCATACATCAACTGGCCTTTGCCAATGAGCCCAGTGCAGCGAACGAATCAAGTAAAATCGGATCTCCAAGCGTTGAGAATCGATGCTCGTTATGGACGATTTCACGGCTCGTTAGATTCTGAAACTCCTATAACACTGCTATATCGATTATCCTTTTTTTGTCTTTTTGGAGACGGAGGTTTGATGAATTTAGAATTGATTTTGCAGCATGTAATGGAAATTTTTTGGCAGCTTTTTTCTAGTCAATTTAAAATAGCAATTTTGGGCGTGATTTTTTTAGACTTGATGAAATAAACTTGAATATTTTACAAATGAACAAATTAAATAAAACACACCATTTGTATCATTTAAGATAATGCAATGACGAATATTTACAAAAAAAAAATTGTTTCTTTTCGAAGAACATTTTAAAATTTGTAATAATTTTATTTGTAACAAACTAGTGGGTTCATTGTTTTCAATCTGTTTGAAAGCTGTAACACTTTATTCTACTAACACCTACTGTATAAAACTAAATTTTAATTACATCTTCCCCATTACTACTGTGCCTAACAGTTCGTGAATTCACAATGCAAAAATAAACTCAGTTTTCTTTCGGAATACCGATACAAGGGTACGCACGCGTTCTATAAAGCGGATTGCGAGATTTTGTTGAGGAAATTCAATTTAATCAGAGCGGAGGCTTGTAACAGCTGTAATTTTCTAGATTGGATAAGTTCAAACTAAATTAAGCTAACGGTAAAAAGCATCTAACTCGAGGTAAAATTCAAACTTACTAACTCGCTTAGCGAATCCTTTAACTCACTGCCTAACTACGAAGTACTGATACTGTCTTCGAGTAACTTATTGAAGAAGCTCGAAATACACTGTTATTTTTAATCACACACGAGTAACTCTGACTAGTTTGTGTACAAATCTATAGATTACAGTTTTGTAGATTATATAGATACTTGGATCTCAGACCCTCAAATGTTTGGATAAAACTTTTATTAGGTTGATTAGTCGGAGATTAAAATTTTTTATAATAACCTGTAGATTTTTAGATAGTTTAATTATCATGTAATTTTTATTTATTCTTGGATTGTAGATAATAGGCTTTTAAAATATATTAACATATGAAGTTTCATAATTTGGATGAAACATGATACCTTAACTTGTACTTTCTAAACTCACGGAAAAAGTTGGAGGTTTATGCCAAACTCCGTTCATGCAATTTTCAAGGTGATTAAATAACTTCGAAAGTTGCGTGAACACAAATTAAAGTGTCATCTTTTTTTAAAATTAGATGAAACTTGGGATTACAATCTTATTTTAAATGAAAAAAGAAAGAACATTTGATTTTCGCATATCTATATATTTATAATAAGGGGCCCAATAGACGTATCAGTTTGAAGCCCAAAGTAATTTTTATCTAGAACTATTAAAATTCTAAATGCTTAGACATGTTTATGTAAAATTGATTATCTTCCTTAAAATTGTTTAATATAAAGTTACTTAATATAAAGTTACATTCTCATTACACAACTTATCATTTCTTCATCTAGCACCAACAAGCAAAAACTCGTTTAAACCGAAGAAACTAATAGAAAACTGACCGAATCTGGTTCATCCGATTTCATGCATAAATAATCAAATGACTATCGGAAAGGAAAAGAAACGCACACAAACCATTTGTCCAACCACTTGTCGATCGAGATAATTCAGATTTCTGGGTAACGCTAAATGAGAATGAAGAATAAAGTCGACACAGAATATCTCGTCGATTGAATTTCCTTGACGACGATGACGACGACGCAGGCTACGACGACAATGCAGCTGCAGCCCGATCAGTAAAGCGTCCGAATCAAAGCGAGGGAAGTAGGAAGAAAGAGAGTCGGAGAGATCTGATGAAATTCTTCCATTTGTCCAGATAAAACTGGCCGTATGCCGACGCAGGCGGAAACGAGATTTTTTACCTAACTAGATATCTATACATTTAGATGTCTGTCTCAAAGGACTAGTCACACTTGGCAAACGCTTGGCCGACGTAGCCGGCGAAGAGGACGACTTGTTTCTCCTTTCCCATTATATTCTAGGAAGATATTTTATAAGGAAGATTCTACGTTCATTTTGCTGCTCAGATGTAAGAAACGGTTGTGATTAATTAAAAAAGTATATAAGAAACATTTAGAGTATAATGAAGATGTTACAAAACTTTGACAAAATTAACTTGCTCTCTTAATGATAACGAAACTTTAAAACATGCAGCTTCATTTCTATTTCAATCATTAAATTTCATTTCCCTAGATCTTAAGAATTATTAGATCTAAAGTATCTACTCATTTTATGATCAATTAGAATAGTCTTCATAAATTTTAGAAATTCCAAATCCTTTACCAATTTAATAGAATTGGAATACTCTGTATATATAAGTGGAATGGAGAAGACGAGCTAATATCTATGCAGATGAAGCCTGGAGAGACGTCAGCTTGATATATATATATACGTGTGTAACTATATATGTATGGGCGTATGTGAGAGTGCGTCGTCGTCTCCGGAATCACTAATCTCTCGAATCTTTTCCTCCTCCCTTTCTATTTTATTTTTGCTTAATCTTAGATGGAAAATCGTATACATATAGTACATTAAGAGGGTCAGAAAGAGTAGAGGATAACATGCTGATGATGAGAGTTGATGATTCTCTTTTTTCGTTTTCTTTTTTATTATATTATTAGGGTGAGATTTTTATTACAGTTTTATCATTTATGAGCGAATTATCCCTTTTCGAAATAAAATCGTTTAAATAAAAAAAATAATGAACACTTTTATTTAAAATACCTGCTGGAATATTAATTTTCTACTATACATAAAATCTAATAATTTAATCTCAGTGCAATTATTTTTAAATGTTACTTTGTCTCCAATCGGTTTCAATCATGCTAACATACAAACTGTAATACATAATTAATTTTGAAAAATTGAGTAACACCGTTAATTCTTAATTCGCTTATAAGCAGTATCCAACCGCAATACTGATCAATATTCAATTTCTTATAATACTACAGTTTTTGTAAATATATTCATTGTATTTTGCAGCCTTTCGTATGAATGGTATCCAGCTGTTTTCAATTACAGCAAATTGATCAAAGTAACGAGGCAAGATCCATTACTGTTATAAAGTTCCGTTCAACTGAACGAGCAGAAAATCGATTTACACCGCTTGCAAACGCAAGTTATATATCGCATTTGAAAGGTTGTCAAAATGCTCTGATTATCGAAACGCTGAGAGAAAATGGAAATAAATGCATTGCAATTTTATTTTGTTACGGGTAGTAGCTTTTTATTTGTATTGATAGATTTATAGAATTATAATTTATCTTCTGTAAACACTATTATTTTAATGAAAATCTATCCAAATTTATATACACAACATTGTGTTGTTTTATTCAATGCTTCATTTGCCTTTTATAGATTTCATATCAGATAGCTTGCACTCTAAATTAATTTAGAAATAGCGATGGTGTATTCGTAAGAAAGTTATACTTTGTAGAGCTCTTGAAACAAAAACAATGCAATGGTAAATTATTCAATAAATTAACAATTCTACTTTATTTTGTACATTTGATATTTTATTGCACTTATTCCAACTTGATCCAAATAATATTGTTGCGATTGCATAATTTTAAAAGTATTTTCATTATCTTATAATTGTTTTGTCCACCATAATAAAATGTCGATTCAATCTTTGCGCATGTTCTAAATCGATTCTCATAACTCTAACCCACATCTCTGTACCCTCCCCCAAAATTCACTATCAAAACTTGCACTGTCCGCACCAAAATTCACGATCGAATAAGCCAAATACAACAACAATCCCCAGCAGCAGCGCGTCAGCTCAACCTGAAAATCACTCAGCCTCAAAATCAACAAAAGCTCAGCAACAGCAGTCGCGCTAAAATTTCCAAAGTTCAGGGATCACATTATACCCTGTCGGCCGCGACGTATATGGCGTCAGACACGTGAGACTCTTTTCCGGCCCGCGTAACTTCGACTGCACAACAGCCTGTGGCAGCTTCGCGTAGGAGAAGGCAAAGTTCCCAGCATACACGCGACGCTTGGCGTATACGAAACCACCTGTGCGCCGCTCCCTTTGTACACTCGCGTGTATATACGTTGATCCGGAGGAAGGCACTATTGTCGTGGTTGATGGGAAAAATAGGTGTGAATACGCAATGATGATATGTATGTAGAAATGTAATTTTAATGAGTGCAGGGTGGTTTCGGAATGTTTTAAAGAGTCGATGTAGTTTACTGGTTTGCCTTTGCCGAAGCATAAGAGATATGAATCATGCAATTATTTTTATTAAATGTGCAGAAGCTCACTAATTATCTATGAGTCAGCCAATCAAGTATAAAACATTTATTCGTATATTTTGACATAAGACTTATATACATTACATGCAATGCAATTAACCTGTCAAGCTCGGACGCAGTTAGATACTATCGATCCCATTGATGTAAACTGATCATCGAAAGGCTCCGTTCAATATTGTCTCGCTACAGAGCTCAGGTACCTCACACGGATGCACCAACTGTACATCCTCTCCTCAAACTCGAAAACTGGGTCACGCAGCGATACACTTCGCATTCGTTTTATCGCAAACAAACTTCTTTTTCACCCCGTCTCGTCTTATTAATGATGCTTTAAAAGTTTGAATGGACCTCCCGCTACACCATATGATTTTCTCGGCGAACCACCTGTTTATTCGAATAATACGCTGTGACTCATCGAATTACCGCACTTTTCCAATGTAGCCACAAAAATGTACAGAATCGATTCGTAAAAAATTTCGCCCGATTATATATCTACTATAAAAGTTATATATTTTCGCGCTGAAATCTGAAACAGTAAAAAGTCGCAGGAGCTTCATAACCGAATCCGCTAAACTTTTCGTTCTGGCTAAAAACGTTGTTCTCTTTCTTTTTTCAGGATATCGATTACGAGGGCTTCAGAAAGTTTCTGGACACTTACCTCGACGTCACGACACCCGACGAGCTGTCACGCCACCTCTTCCTATCCTTCGTCAAAAAGGGACCGCGCGGCGTCGACGGCAAAGCTTTCAAGGTGAGATTCTCAACTCTTTATATTTCTTTTTTCAGCTTTCCGTTACGCGAATAATAGTAAACCTGCGATAAAAGTAACTTCTTCGAGAAATCCAATGTTAAAGTTTGATTTTGAAGGTGAAACTTGTCGATTGTAAGTTAGTTGTAAGATCTACATGTAATTTCTAGCTTTACTAAATTACTTTCAGTTAACCTTTACCTTTTAAAATATTATAGAGCAGTTGTTTCATAATTCCTAGCCTTTAACAACATAGAATAATACCGATTTTCAAACTTGACCTATAAATTACGCCTTTTTACAGATCTCCATTAGAATAAACTTTTGAGCTAAACCCTGTAACACGCGCCACGAACCACTTTATAAGCGACCTTTTTAGCCATTATTCGCGTTCTTTCAAAGCCGACCAACGACGCGGCGGCCCCGTCCTGTCGCTTTTCTCTCTCCTTTATTTTTTGCCGTATTAAAAGGCCCTCCTCCGCGCACATAATGCGGACACTCTTTCCTACCGGCTTTTTTTTTCAACAGCGAATTTCTTCATGCGAGAACTCGTCGATTTTTAGATAATGCGCGCGCACCACCCAGATTTTCTCGGCCATTAATCCTGCACCGAACGGAGCTGGATGTTCGGAAAATTAAATTTTCGGATTACGTGCATGAATTATGTGCGAGCGGCAGAATAATGCAGCGTGTTACTCGCGCGAGAGAAAGGGGAGTGAAGGAGAGAGGGGGGGGGAATGGTCGTGCTAGCTTGTAATTCGAAATTTTGTATAAATTTTAACGATCGAGTAAATTATATTTTAATGGAGAAGGTAAAACTGGCTTCCTTCGGCGTTACTAGCTCAGCTCTTATATTTTTGTCAGTTTTATTGAAAATTTGAGAAGATGTACGTATGTACGTACTTTCCCCGAGATCGATAAGTAGTTATTAAAGTTTATTAACTTTTAAATAACGCATTAGATTATTTCTTTTTATTATCTTAAATTTACATTTTCAACTTTTAAAGTGCAGTTTGTCGGCCTTAAATATAAAAATAATAATTATCCTTAGATTATGTACCAAAAGTGTTAGAATAATAAAGAGTGATGATAAAAGGAACACTTATGAAGCAATATTTATTCTAGAGAAACGTAATATGAGTGTCGGAACCAATTTGGTATATTTATTGATGATCAAAACTAAAATCATTCATTCGGTAGCGATAAACTGATCACTGCGTACAATGCATATCCTCTGCTGATTTGCAGTGAACCACACTGACTCAGCCCAGCTAGCACAAGGTTGTCCAATAGGCGTTAAAGAGATAGCCGTTAATACGATAACGGACATTTTTATGGATATCCATATAAGCCCTTAATGTTAACTGATAGTAAACCAAATAGATGGTATAAGTCCACCTTAATAGACATCCAAATAGATATATAAATAAAATCACATGTACATCCAAACTATCATACATTTTGGACATGTTTTAGTTTTGGTGTCTTAAGCAGGATAACTTATAGGCAGTATACTGTTATCCAAATAGATATGTAAATGATATCTAAAATATATCTAAACGGCATCTAAAAGATATTTAAAAGATATATCCCGGGGAAAAATGATTTATACATAATTATATATAACCATATATAATCCTATATATGTATATTTATATAACCATATATAATAATCTATGATTATATATAAATATATATGTATATTGTCTCTATATAATTATATATGACTATACACATATGTACACGTAAATGTATAATCGAATATGGTCATACAAAATTATATAT
>UELV01140168.1:0-34551 GCA_900490015.1 Megastigmus stigmatizans | reverse complement strand
ATATATATGTGTGTGTGTGTATAGACACTCGGTCTCGGATTATGTTCTGACGCTTGACGTTGGCATCGAAATGGGAGAAATTTTGCGGCTTTTTACCGTTGAACCCTCAATTGTAGCCGGCTCTCGATGCTTAATATCGAGGGGTATTTGCATAATTGCCTTTAGCCGCTGTTGACGGATGAGATCTGCACACTAGGATCTTTATGCATGCCCCGCGCGCATTTTGTCGAGTGATCTTAATAGATTTTTCCTGCATTTACCAGTCTTTGATGAATATTCTAGTATTTCGACCGATCGTCGAGAAAAAAAAAGTAGTCGGTAAGGCAATTGACAATCTTTATAGGCTCGGCAACTGCAATCTGCACGTCATAATATTGTCTGCGCAGGTATTATTAATCGAAATTTCATGAAATCCATCGGAGTAAAAATCATTCTGCGCACTTAGAAATTTGTCCTGCAGTGTACGTTTTAAAGCTTGATATCGCAAAAACCTACTTATCTAGTCAACGAGTGTTTGGAAGCTGCACAGCACAGCGGAGCACTCGTAAGTCATACCCATTTAAGGACAGGTCGAGAACGAGAAATATTGTACAAAATAGCCGCGGCCGCGGTTCCCTATCGGTGCTTATCAAATGTTTCCGCTGCCAAAACTCCCTCCAAACGCGTGTAATTAAAAAAGAAAAAGCAACGAACGCCCGGCTGCAGTCCGCAAGCTCCAGCTCAGCTTTCGCTTTTTAAGCACACGCGTTGCTGCAGCCGCCTCGCGCTTCATCCGCTTACACCCGTTCCGATTCAGCGGCCCGTCAATGCGTGGGCATTGTAAAACTCCGTCACAGCTCACGGTATAACACACTCGGCGCCTCTACGCTCGCGCCAGCACACACACACACACACACACACACGAGCGCGACCTCGGCTGCTGCTGGCTCTTTGCACGCGGCCGTAAAAAGACGTGACGTATGCGCGCGCACGCGCTATATGGCGTTTACGTCGCGCGGCCTGCTATGCTGTTCTTTACTCTTTTTTTCTCCCTCTTTTTTTTTCTTCTTGCTCCTTTTCGCATTTTGCGCGTTCTCGCTCGCTCGTTTAAAGAGCAAACGAAGCCTTGATTCCGTTGCGGCTCTACTTGTCTTTGCTGCGCGCTTGTGACTGCGCTGCTACAACTTTTTTCCGGATTCGGCAGCTGATCGAGAGTCTTGATTCGATGGACGATTTTTGGACCTTTCCACGGATTTACACCGATTCTTTATGAGTTCCAATTTTTTACTTGTCATTTTTTCAGACTCGCAAGATATGATTTTCTCATGTTATAAGAAAGGATTTGGATAATGGATGGAATTAGGTAGTTAAACTTATGAAATATTTTTATTCGATTAGATAGGGAAGACTCAGCTTATTTCTGTTTCTTCGAAAAACGTTTCTATAAGTGGGCATAATTTTGATGATTGTTATATAAAAATTCAAATATTCCTTAATTCACAAACAACTGCGATAACGCTCTTGTATAGCTATTTTATTTTTAATTTATTATAAATGTACGTTTCACTCGTAAGCAAATAACAGCATATCATTGAGTATAATAATTTTTAATTTCGGAGCGTTATAACTCTTATCAATTTTTTACATAACCTGCTGTTCATTTTGAAGTAGTGACGAATCTCTTTAAAGAAAAGATGATGTCACACTATAAAAAATTTCGTAAAGCCCATCATTCATGTTTCACTATATATTATCAAGTTTAATGTTAATTATTGTCAATGATTTTTTAGTTTCAAACTATAACTTATCAATACTATTTTCACCTACTTAACTTATTCGGCATTTCAATTAGAGTAACATTAACTGTTTATCCCTTTCGTATCGTAACACTCTTTTTTATTAGGAGTATTTTAAGTGAAAGAGCAGCGCAGGATTTGAGCCTTTTTACCGATTTTCCATCCTTCCCGCGTCGCGAACTGCAGCAGCAGAGGTGGAAAATAATTGCGGCTAAGTCAGAATCAGACAAATCCACGTGATAACTTACGAAATCGTACGCGTAATATTCTCGAAACCCACGAGAACTGCAAGGGAGACACACACACATATACTCAATGCCTCTCTATACGTGCGATGGTGCATCTCGAACTGAAAGTCACATTTATGTAAACTACACACACATGCGCAACGAGATATAGAGATAGAAGGAGAGAGGGCGAGAGAGAGGGCGAGAGAGAGGCGAGATCTTTCTCCATCCCGTTCTTGGCTTGACTTACAAAATTGTTGCGGCTCTTGCGAGCCTCCTGCTCATTACAGTCGCGGTCGCCTCGCTCGGTTCTCCGTGAATGAAAGTGCTGAAGTCTGATCTTGCGCTTTGAAAGGCTGCGGGAATTAGGTGGCCTTGTTCGATTGAGCTGTCGCTGTTTTGTTGAAAAATTATTTTATAAAACCGAGAGTTGCTGCATCTTTTTTTTTGATTCCGAGTTGCGCGCACGTGCACCGTTCAACTAATTTTTCCTTCATATTTCATGTGTAGACTGTAGACTTTTTGAGTAATATCTGGAACCGATTATATATATATTGCTTTCGTGACGAACAATCATGATATATTCAGAGAACTGCCAGTCCACATTTCATAAGATATAGCCAGTCTATCAGTTCTAATAGTAAACCGTTCTATTATAACAACTGATAGAAATTAAAAAAATTTATTATATATATGACGCCCGATCAATCAATGACTGGATTTGGAAATAATGGACGACTTATAGATGAGACGACATCCAAAGCTTCTTTAGCAGATTAATTACATTAGCTCGTAATTAATTCAGCATCTTTATTTGAAAAACATAAAATATTAATGTTCAAATTTAGATTTTTTTACCAATTACAGAAATGATGTCCATTAGAAAATAGATCCTGAATTCCATCCTACTCTGAATCAGTATAAAACATACAATCAAGTCGAAGGTATAGCTGAAAGCAATGTTTATATATCCCTGACTGAAGGAAATAAAAGAATACCTGAAAAATTAAGCTCTGGCGACGAAGGCTTCTGGGCAAACTTATTGATCAAAGTAGTATTAGGTTCAGAGTGGTAAGAGATCTTTGGCTAAAAGTTCCGCGAGTTCTACAGGTAAAAAAGACTTGGTAAATCTTGGCAAGGCTTAGGTAGTAAGCAAAGTGAAGAGGAAGAGGAAGGCCAACGCGCGAAGGAACGAAAAAGAGAGAGGGAGGCAGGAGCGACTGGTGGCTATAAGGTGGCTTGCACATACGCTCTACACGTACATGGCACCTACACAGACGCACATTGTACACATGTATATACACAGAGGCCGTAGTAAACAATGACTCGGGGCCCGACCCAGATTCTAAACCCACGTAGAAAGCGGAATGAGGCTTGCATAATACGTACGTTGCACACACACACACACACACACACACACCTTTAACCAGCAACTCTACACACGTACACCTCTCTGTACATATATGTATACAACATACACAAGTGCAGGCTCGTTCTTTCGAGTTGTTTCCCTCTGCCTCTTTCTCTAGACGTATGCAGCACCAGCAACAGTCTGTCGGCCTTTACGTGTATGCGCGTTCAGACCTTTACACACCGCCTACATACGATTTTTTACCTTCTTCTGCTGCATTGCCTTTATATATGCACTTTTTGTTTCCTTTCGATATTCAATCGATGTTCCTATCTGCGAGTATGTGTGTATGTGTGCGAGTGTAAGAGTAAAAATGCATTGTTAGTCATACTTATACTCGTGTGATGGTGGTTTTTTCTCGTCTTCCTCGGATTGACGTCGTGGGAGGGATGAGCTCGAATTCTGGCTATTCGTGGCCTTATATTTTCGTTATTTGGTGGTTCGACAAAAAAAAATCCTTCGTTACCTTCGTGTTTAATACTTTAAGATTTTGATTGCCAATTGCGTTACTATTATGCTGGTGCGTATGTATTTATCTCTATCGTATCTTTTTTGATTTCAACTTAATTAATGAGACACGTGCACGATAATTTTTTGCAAATGGATATCGTTTCATAAGACTAAAAAGATCATTCGTCATTTTGGTGAAAGTAAAAAAATTAATCCTTTTTTCATTGACTTAATTGCGCAATTAAGAGCTATATGAATTTGTCCTTATAGAAAAAATAATTTTTAACAATCAATGTTCCATGCACTGTGCGATAGTTACGGTTTTCTATTAAGTAGTAATAGGAGCTATATTTTTATCAAAATTTCAATTGCTGCAATCAATCTGGATAACTATTATTATTTTAATGATCAAGCGACGGTCATTTCATAAATCGCTCCGTCCAATTAATAATTTCATTAGGAGAGTAATAATTTCTATTGTATGGTTTGAGAAAGAAGTAAGAGCCTGCCAATATTTTCAATTTATATTATGCAATCTATTATTATGCCATAAATTTTCTTGTAAATACAAATAGGTATCGCGTATATGTTTTAGTGATTTTGTCCATTACAAAACAACATTAACTAGTTTTTTGAAAATTAACGTTCTGATACAGTTAGTTCATAATAAAATTAAACAAATTATAATCTTCGTTTAATATTAACGAAATCTTTTTAGCCTTTACCTGGGCGCATTCTTTGCTTTTATCTCGGTTTTCATTATCAGGACATTTTACTCGCTGCAGGACACGTGCTCACACATGCATACTTTGCTTCTGGTCAGAGAATATCTATATACATATATATGCGTTCCTTCTTTCCTTTTCCGCTGCTCTTTTAGGTATATATTATATACACGCAGCAGACCGACTGGCGGGTCAAAGCTATAGAGAGAGTCTCTTCTATATCTATATGCACCAAAGCGCATTGTTCGTTTCCGCGTCGTTGACGTTGGCTTTAATCAAATTCCAAAGAAGTCGGGCTATTTTTCTTGGAAGCTTTATGGCTACTTCTCCCCTCCCCCTCCCCCCCGCTCTCATTCTTTCTCTCGTCAGCGCTCGCTCATTCATTGGCATTGGCCGATTTTCATTCTCCCTGACATTCCGCGCGACTTAGCGGAGATAGTCGTACTGGTAGCTGCTGTACTAGAGCAGAACTTTGCCTTTTATTTCTCACACCGAGTGATATTTTTCTATTCGACCAGTCGTTTCGACTGCTGTAGAACATCAACTTTTGATTAAATCGCCCTGATGCAACTGGGATGGATGATGGATCCACGGGAACTTTGCGAAACTGATGAGTGAATGGTTCCTGTTCGATTCAGCATCTTCACGTGAACGACGCTGCGGCTGTGACTGAATAGTTCAGCTGATTGCATCCATTTTTCAGATTACTTTGAATAAATCTCTGTCTTAAAAACTGAATCGGGTTGGCGCAACCCCTAGAAATTTACAAGCTGCAATATTAATTCAAGTATGTATACTAAGCGGTATGTTGTACACTTGTTTTTCTGAGGCACATTTTACTATTAGTACAAAATCTAAAGGTGAGCTATATTCTTTATGACTTACAAAATGAGTCTTTGTAACTCACAACATCTACTGTACTAATCACTGTAAGTCTGGAGTAAAAATTGTAATCGTGATGGGTAATTAAGCCATTAGACGTAGGATTCCAACCGAGTCCCTTTAAGTTGTTTCTATAATGACATTCTAACGATCTGTGTCTATTATATTGCATCCTTTAACCTCACCCGGCAGCGAGATCAATCGATTCGGAGATAATTTTTAGTATCTTCAGCAGGGTAAAGTTAGTTTGCATTTAAAAACCAATTCCTACGAGTCTAAAATTTCTAATGCTGTGTGCAAGTAATTAGTTCATTTGCAATAATAAACAAGGATGGGTTTAAAAGTAAATTGTTCCAGCCAAGCGAGGCCCCAGCGTTGGCCAGCGACCCTACGAAGAGGCATGTACGTGTCTTCGGAGCTTGGGGTCTCGTTCGTAGCTCGAGAAACACGCTCGAAATAAAAAAGAAAAAAAATACAAAATCAGGCGCGGAGCGGAGGAAAAAATGCAGCGAGGAACGCGAGAGAGAAAGATAAAGATAGAATGGAAGCAAAGCAAGCCGAGAGAGAGAGAGAGAGAGAGCGTGTATAGGGGGAGTCGACGTCGCCGCACAGTCGTCGGAGGACGGAACAGGTTTCTTGGGTCTGGGGAAAAAGAAGAGAGAGAACGAGAGAGAGAGAGAGAATCAGAGAGAAGAGAAGAGAGAAGAGAGAAGAGAAGGAGGAGGAGGAGCAGAGCGGGCAACCGCCGAGGTCCCAGGTCACTCACCCAGATTCTACAAACAGCCAAACACCGTGCATCCTCCCTTCCCCCTCCCCCCCCTTTCTCTTCTCTTCTCTTCGTTTCTCCTCGCTTTTTTTTTAATGTCTGCTGTAGCTGCTTCGCTTCTTTTTCGAGATTTCGGTGAGAAAAGACTTTCTTTGCTTGAGTTTTAGGCGATTCTAGCTCGATCCTTCGGTCCTTTAAATTCTACACTGAAGGAATTGATAGTTTTGAAATTGAGATCGATATATCGATGCATAATTGGATCTAAGTATGAAATTTGGAAAAAAAGATATTTCTCGATGTATTGTTTTTTCTTACGGACATATTTTATTAATACTGAGCTTTTCAAAAAATCTCATCTGGTTCTCAAATGCGAATCAACTTTCAGCAATAATTGTTGAATCAATCACACGAGTATTATTTGTACTACAGGCAGAATATAATGTCCTCAAAAAATCTATATAAAAATTATAAAATGCTATTCTTAGTTTATCATTGAATAAAAGAAAAGTAAAAGGAAGTATTGGGAGAAGATGATTATGCCCCAACAGTAAATTCAGTCCTGGATTTTAAAAGAATGCAAGCATGTAGAAAAATTTAACAAACATTTCAATTACTGTTTACCATGAGCGTAGATTGTGCAAAAATTTGTGCAATGTTCGCATGCAGTGTTAGAACATGCAATTTTTGCGTCACGCACGAACGAAAAGGCCAAAATCCATTAGCTGGCTTGGAATTTCACGTTTTTTTTTCCCCCGACGCTATTTGCACACTTGCGCACTGCTCCAACACCTTCTGCAACGTTTTCTCTAGCGATTTTTCTGCATCTCGAAGAGCAACTTAAAGGCTGCAGCTTTATTCTATTTACAGCTTGTTTGCACGCGATTTTTCCTTGACCGAGCCTCGTAACCTTCGCTGCACTTTCTCGCCTGTTGTATGCGAGCCCGAGACTCGCTAGCTTTTCTCATTCGACATGAGGATTGTTGCCAAGGCTTGCCAATCTTTTATCATTCATTCGTTAGAATACACTAGGTATTCCAGCGATGGGCTTCAATGATCTTTCGAGAAACTTATTTTATTTTTTATTACCTGCAAATGCAGTCATTAAATTGTTGGAGTTTTTTTTATTACATCTTAGGCAAAAAATAAAATGCAATAATACTAAATTTATAAATCATGAATGATACGTGATAATAAACAAATTTTTATTTGAAAATTTCCATGTTCTTATTTTTTATTTTCACATGTATTCGGTAGTAGCCTTGACTTTGTCAAAAATGTCTTACGTTTAGCCTCTTTCAATCTGAAAAATAGTAATTATTGACTCAAATCTAACTTTATGATCGGCGGAATAATTTTATACGATTATGCTATTATAACAATGGTTCTTACAAGAAAAATTATAAATGGCTCAAAGTTATTTAACAGTAAAAAGAATTCCATTCGGTGAGTAAGCAAAATTCGATATGTCTCGAAAGATTATATTATACTTATGTCTTTCAAAGGTCAATACATTCGAGATGAACGTAAAGTTTTTTATTATCGCGCACGTTCGAATCTTTCACACAAAGACCAAAAAGAGTAATAACACAACAAAACATAGCGTCGAAACCTTCGTCCATAAGTTTTTCTCCCGATTTAATGATTAGAAAGTAACGTAAAATTGCACGTCTTTCGTTTATCGGCGAAATAAAAGAAAAAAAGTTAGCGCGGCAGTAGGTTGCCGAAAGAAAATCGAAACAGCAACCGTCAGTTTTGGAATGTTTTCCATTCGAGCGCGAAAAATAAAGTACGTATACGTACTGGCGTATACGTAACAGCTACTCATGATAACGATAGCCTCTTATCGGTGATCGTTGCTCAACTTATCTCCACGACTTATTTGCCCTCAAGATGCGCGCAACAAGACGAACCTTCCTTTATTTTTAATCATACCTCCGATTCGTCTTCGTTCGACACTCTTTTTTTTTTCTCGTGGATCGACGTATTTTGACTTTTGACAACTATACGCGGGCGGGGCTTTAGTGGTTCGGAAATTCTTTATTAAAAATTTAGCAACGGAACTAAGAAGTCTGTATACGTGGAAATATTTAAAACAAATCACGTTGATGGATAAATATAATTCAACGTGACTTCATTGAATTATATTTATGTAATTGACAAAGCTCCATTTTGCATGTAAATTTTTTACGTTATTTACAGATAATTCCCATGTGAGTAAATTTGTTAGATTTAACGACGTGTATAAAGAACAGTATGTTTGAAACTATTTAACTAAAACGTAAGAATCGATCAGGATGTATAAATGCTCACAATTGAACAATTAATGTATTGACACTATTGCTATTGGTACACGCGACGTGAATTTGCCTTGTTAACAGTTGTCGTTAATGAATGCTTTTCTTTATCTTATCAGTTTGGATCTTATCTGCTACCTCAAATATAAATGAACCCAATTGAGCTGTAGTATAGGCATGCGATTATTATTTTGTACAGTTATTCCCGCACTGGAATTTGATTTTGAAATGCACGAGTTGGATAAATCGAATTATCGAAAATTCACTGAAATAAATGAAACAAGAAATTGACAGCAATGCCATCGTTGATTGCAGAGTTATATTCTTAGTGATTATTCAAGAGGCATTTGCTCGCAACTAACTATTACCGTATAGAATTATTTCAAGTTCTTTTATCGTTATACCTATGTGTAGTAATTTTATCGTTCGTTTGAAATATTTCGACTTGGCTGGAATATTTGTTAGTCGGTGCCCTTAATCTCGGTCTTAGAGAAGGTCTGTAAAGTTTCGGATCAGTTTCAGTTTTAAATGCTTCTCGCTTGGAATCCCACTTCCGAGCCATTTGCTCGGTGATCGCATGCAAGAGCCATTAGTGCTACAGGCTGATAAACAGTGTACGATTCAACCAGCGCTATTCCAATACTGCAGGCAAACTAACGCTTCTTACTCAAGTCGATGTTCTGCAACACGTGTACTTGGACGATCGATTTCCTCCTCGAGTCTTTTCTTTTTCCTCCATTCGGATCCTCATTGAAACTTACCATTCCGTATATCTTTCTATACATACAGTTTTAGCGCACCAATACCGATCCAGCGCTAGACCTTTGCTATACTTTTCCCCGTCGTTCCAAGATCAATAAGCACATCGTCGTACGCCGTCATTGCCGAATAGCTCGAATTTTTTAAATCTCGCGCAGAAAATAACGCGTGACGGTGCACACTCGCACACTGACAGAGGCGCATGACACTTGGTGAGCGAAAGAGAGAGAGAGAGAGAGAGAGAGAAAGAGCGATCTCCGATCCACTCTCCAGAAGGAGGAGGGATGAGGCTTTATCAATTTGGCTC
This sequence comes from Megastigmus stigmatizans, assembly GCA_900490015.1. Taxonomy (NCBI): domain Eukaryota; kingdom Metazoa; phylum Arthropoda; class Insecta; order Hymenoptera; family Megastigmidae; genus Megastigmus; species Megastigmus stigmatizans. Next base: position 24,955 of record UELV01140168.1, on the reverse strand, counting down.
GCGCGTCACGTGCTTCCGGAGAAGCCGCTCGCTTCGCGTAGATATGGGATGTACAGTTAGTCGACCTTGTCTCTTTCGCGCCGAGGAAAGAAACAGCGCCGGCGACGGAGCTCGAGGAGAGAGAGAGAGAGAGAGCGAGTGGCGAGCGCGAAACTCCATAAGGAGGCACCGTGTATAAAGCAGCTGGAATTTATTGACTCGCGCTCGAGACGCGTACACGTTTTATCTTTTAGAGTGGAATTCCAGCTCCTTCGGAGTGAGAATGACATTGCGAAAAAGGTAGGAAGTAAGTTTGTTTCACAGCAATGTTCACTTTAAACATAACTCTATAGATTATAACAGCAAGAAAAACAATAAAGTAACTTAATTGTCTTCCAGCTTGTGCAGCTTGTCGAAATTCAGTGATTGAATACTCTCTAGGATGCTATAATGCTTTAGACTTAAATGTCATGTTGAGTGCAAGCTTGGTTTTTGTCAATTGAGGGAGGCAAATATGTAATGCGATATACTGGAGAATTTCGTTCGATGTTAGTCTAATCATTTAATTTTTTTTACGTTTAGTATCGCAAAGAATAGATACTTATACACTTAATGCATGAAAATTTCATATTCCAATTGAATTTGGTCGATTAAGCTAATAACTATGCTATTTTAATATCGAAAAACTTTGTTTTGCGAAATATTTATCTTCAGCTGTATTTGCAAAATTAATTCTTTGGATGAAAGATAAATCAAATTTTGTGGCCTCACATTTTTTCAAGGATTTCGAAAATTTATGTAGCTTAAAAGCGTATGAATATTTCCATTGATAAGAATGGTAATTTTTGTTTGTAAGTTAAACATTTGAAAAATTTATCAAAATTCATACATCAATAACGGTTAAGATAAAATGGAGACGTATTTCTCCACGAACTTACAAAAAGGTACAGAACTTACATTACAAAACTTGCATCATGTCTTCTGCACTTTTCAATTTGGTCTTCATTATGAAAAAAGACTCAAAATCTGCCATTACTGTGGGGTTTTCGGTGCATCAAACGGTGCTTCTCCGGAGCTGCGGAACACTAACGATTTATACCTATATATGTTTTACCCCGAACGGGTTTTGCAGGCGCTGCAGGCGAAACTAATCGGGTGGTCGATATCTCCTTGCTCTTTTTTCCTCTCTATCTCCGTCCGTCGTATGGTATATACATACGGTATGGGCAAAGGCCATTGTGCCCGATCAGCGAGAAATCGAATGAGAGAGAAGAAAAATCGAAACTGGAAGTGTGGAGTGGCTAGATTATATAGTTGTGCACATGCAAGGAGATGCGAGGGGGAGAGAAAGAGTGCTTCTTGTCGAATGCGCGAGGGGTGCAGGTTGACATTTTCAATAAAACTTTGAAGCAGTTTTTCAAACTGTACGTGTAGTTTTGCATTAAGTTTGATAGACGCTTTTAATCCAAAATAATAAAAGCTTTACATGAAAATCGGAAATATAAATCCTATTTTTGTGATTACATCTTAGGTCTATTGCTGCTTTTGGAACAGGTGTCTACTACTTTTGTGTTACTTTCTTCAGCAAACTTTAAATGTAGATTCGATATTATTTTGTAAATAAACATAAAAATGATCTTATGATCAGTTCATTATGATACATATTTCTTACCTTTACTTTTTAGTTCATTCGAAGATTAGTTTATGCGATAAAAATTAATAGCTGTAAAAGTTTTCGAGTGTGAGGTCCGTTATTAAAACCGGTACTTCAAATGTTCTCGATTATTAAATTTCTATCATTTACTAATTGTATTTAGCACGAAAAGGGTCCTTGGTTCAAAATGTACATCTACGCCTCGTATCTAATATTTTTCGAGAAATGCCATAAAACATGCTTAATAAAATTCTCACAACATTAGATGCATCGTTATAGCATCGGCACAATACCATATACGTGTGTACGCATGCGCGTGCCAGTTATATATGTATTATTCTGCGTGCGGCATACGTAAGTACCCCGAGACTCAAGTACTTAGCATTTCAATTCTTAAAGGAACACATTTCTCCATTCGGACACACTTTTACCCTCTTCTCTGTATCTCTCTTGCTCTTTGGTGTAAGCTACAACCTAATATGAAAATGGCCTCTCCCGTGAATAAATAAACAATTCCCTTCATTGTTGCGTTTGCCTTTGTATACTTACGACCAATATAGTACATTTTACAATGGCGCTTGATAATACCTCTCTCTCTCTCTCTCTCTCTCTTTTGGTCGATGCAGCTCACACGTGCATGTCCGCTGTTTTACTTTTCAATGTGAAGGATGGAAAATATAACTATATGAAACTATGAGCGAGAGCCACATTTTTTGTTTCAATAATAAGTGTAAGAATTCCGTGTTACATTTATTTGATCATTTATAAGAAATATGCCAATCAAAATTTCTTGGAAATAGCATTCTGTGTTGTTAAACAATTTGAATTATCTTCTGTCTAGTTCCTGACTAATTCATAATCAGTGTAATTTATTTTAGGGAAGAAATGTGGTTATGTTTAGAAGAAAATTCAGTTCATGGTATACGTAATTAAGAAAAGGCACTCGTTGTAAAGTAAATTACAGCAATAAATCTGCTTCTATTACCTTGGAGATAATTTCAAATTTATTTTACAGCACAATATTCTTCCAGCTGAAAAACTATTTCGTTTCTCTTATCCTTTATTACGAGTAAGAATCATCCTTAGAATGCACGCGTGCATTTGGTCACGAGGCAGTAAACTTTTGTGCCAGCGACGTGCTCGAATATGCTGCGTGCGTGAGCCGACACACGAACGCGCGTGAAAGGCATGACACAGAAAGGAAGGCAAAGAAAGGTAAAAAAGGGTAACGATCGATCCTCGTGAGCGCGGAGTCTGGTTTAAAGACCTGTTCGATGAGGAATTGAAAGATAAAATCGACTTACGCAAGGAGAAAGAAGTAGATGTTTTGGCTTGAGTTGAATTTTGGATGTATAGTATACGAAGGTGCAATTTAGTTGGCTAGACTAGATGCAGCAGCAGCTGCGAACAATCCCAACCTCCCCGCAGAGGTTGAAACGCTCGCTCTTTCAGAGTCCAAAGGCAGTAGCTGAAAGTGGCTATAGGCCTGCACTAGACGCAAAAAAAGATTGCGGCGGCTGCGTCGGCGGCAAATGCATCGGTGAGCGCGCAAGAAGGTGGAATGCGCGTATAGGCTGCTTGTATAGGCTGGCCTGGAAAAATTCCCGGCTGCTGCACGAGTGTGTGTTCCTTTCAGCTAACGCCTTATTCCGTGTATCGGCGCGCCCCGTTTTCTGTTTACTACTCGCCCCGCCGCTGCTGCTGCAAGCTGTGCGGATGCATATAATATAATCTGCAACGCATCGTGAATCAACGAATGTTTGGGGACTGTTCAGTTTTTCCGGTGCAGCCAAGGAGTAGGTACAACTGTTTTCGAGAGCCCGATCAGGAGCGCCTAAAAATAATAGTCGTCGTCGAGGCCGAACTCCAGGCGAGAAGCCTTTCCAAGGCTTCGCTCTTTTCTCTCCTCTCGAGCTAGCCGAGAACGACCGCAGGAAACCGAAATCCACGAAGAAAAAAAAAAGAAGAAGAGAGAGAACGAAAGAGGGATAGAGCGCCGCGACTAGGCGGTATATAATAGTCTCCTATAACAGCACAGGGAGAGAGACGCTTCGGACGCGGGGCGAGCAGCGGCCTCGTCTAGCGGCTCGAAACTACTCGGAACGCGCGCCTGCGAGGGGTTCGAAAAACGAGATTCGACTCGGGCTCTCCACACTCGTACACACAGCTGCACGGAAAGAGCGCCGAGAGAGAGAGAGAGAGAGAGAGAGACGAGGTGCAGGCGGCGGTGGCGGCGCGTCCGCATGTGTGTGCATGTGTGTGCAGTGGCAGGCAGAGGCAGGCCAGTGCAGAGGCGAGGCGAGGCAAGGGTCGTCGGCACGCTCCATGCACACGTCAGGGCCAACGACCTCCATCTCTCCGAGCTCGAGCTGTGCGTTCCTGCGCCTCTCCCCGCGCGACCCATGTGTGTGTGTGTGAGTGCGTAAACGCTCGGCTTGGTGCGCGCCAGTGTGCGCCCGTGTGACATAACGTGCGGTGCATTTGAGGCGCCCGCTCTGGCCGCTGCTGCTGCACATGCGCCGCAGTCGCCGCCGCCGCCGAAGCCGACGACGTCTGGGCAAGGTCCGATTTGGCGAGGTTGACCGTGGTCGTAGTACAACACAGGGTTATACACACATTTTTCTCTCGCCGACTCGACAGAGGCTTCTCTCTTTTTTTTCCGGGAATTTTCGGATTCGGTCAGCTCTGACGTGTAGCTTTTGGTTCGTTGGGATACGGATCTCGAGCGCAGCATGAATTCTGCTGCTGCTGCTTCTGCTTCCGATGACTATTTATAGATGCAACGGAACAGATGAGCTTGGAACGATTAGGGACTGATTGTGAACTTCGCTGCAATTGAAGCACGCTCCTTTTTCATTTTCCTATTTATGTAGAATGTAGAGGAACGATTTGAAAAAAAAAAAAATAGACCTTAACACCGAAAATAGGTACTCGACTTCAAAGTGGATTCAGATGCCAGCAGAGAATATTATCGATCAAACTACAGTAATATTTGCTACGAGTACAAAGTTGCGCCAGCACTTTACTCTGAATCGAAGGAAAATTCACCATGCAATCATGTGCAATTTCATTCTAGATAGAACGACGATACCTACAGCAATAAGAAACATCAAAATCATTTTTCGATTTCCATTTCATGTGCAATTTTGCAGCCAAGGGGTTTACCTATTGCTCAATGCATCAACTTCGTTTCGATCGATACTGTCATTTGTTTGCAACAATGCTATGATGGAGAAAACTCAATTCGGTTACCGTAAATAATTAACATTTTAGTTGTTGCAGCACCTGCCATATTCAGAATGTCGGTATAGCTCGAGTCTCGGTTATAGCTCGGTATCTCGAAAAAGCGCGAGCTCTGGCATCGTTGCGTGCGCCTTAGTTTTAAAAAATAACCGAATCCTCGGAAGAGAGGGCGCAAGAAAGTAAAAACGCTCGACATCCTCCCACGCGCACAGTTGGTGGGGCCGAAATGAGAGAATAGTCTCGCGTGGCTCTCTGCGCGTTTTCGGTCGTGCATCAGAGTCGAGGCCGCGACATCGAGTGTATATATATATATATATATACGTGCGCATGCACGAAAGTCAGTGCAGGAGGCAAGAGAGGGAAGGCGGTATACAGAGCGAAGTAGTTGGGGCCTTGGATGTTTAGCTTAGCTGGGCTGTGTGCCTCGTGTGCGAGCGTGTGTTTGTGCGCGCGCGGCTCTCGCGTTACGCGTGGGTGGCGGAGTGGATATTAAAAATAGAGCGCAGCGCGCATTTGGGCCGACCTTATAGCGAGTTAGCCACTCTCTCAGCTGGGAGATTTTTGTCGATATATTGTTGTTATTATTATTAGTGCCGCTCGTCCGAGCGTCCGATCGCAGCTCGTATACTATGTGAGTCTTGTGTGACACTAGCCCTCTCTCTCTCTCTTCCTTTTTCTGGCTTCGTTCACAATGCGAGCGTCTCTAATCAGCAAGCGATGCGATCGCAACAGACTGGGAAGATACAACGTTTATGAAAATAACTTTATTGTTGCCTCGAGTTGGCACTTACTTGTATTGTAGACGCAACCTGTTGTGCTGTCTCGCACATGCGATACACTACGATAGAGCTAAATTGCTGCAAACATGTATAAATATAAACTTAGAAATTCATTGTACATTTATTGACAAAAATTACATTTTTGTATTCCTTACACTCATGAATATTTAGAATATCTTGTAGAGTAATTCTAATTTAAAAAATTGTTGATCACGTGAAAAATTAATTGCATTCAGTTGCAGAATTTGCAAGCCGCTATTTACGTTTATAATCAATTATTTACATCGTTTATGATGTCATTAATAGCGCGATAATCTTAGCTCTGAATTAATTACCGCTTAAAAAGTTACGATGCTCCATCTGCTCGATCTACTCTTTTCTTTTGCTTTGTGAAACTAGAGAATAAATTAGAGGGAACAGAGGTAGAGTCTGTGCATTACTCGAAGCTGTCAACGCGTTCATTTTATTTTTTAAATCGATGTCATTGCCGAAGCCCTACATCGTCTGCTAATCCTTTAGTATATATACTAACGTGCTTTGCTTTAGATAGAAAATCTTTAATCCTAAATCGTCTCTGGCTATCGTTTCAACGTACTCGCGGGTGGATGCATCCAATGATGATGACTTTTTACAATTTCAAATAAAAATAACTTAAAATTTTAAATTAAAATCAAATCAATTAGCTCTGTAAATCTAATTTTTACCTTCTTTTCGGTAGCTTATCCTTTTACGAAGTGCGGGATGCATCAGCGTCTTTCCTCTGAATCCCTCCAGCTCGAAAGAAAATATCGTCACCCAGTGCATGCCAAGAAATAAAAACAAAAAAATCCGGCGTCCCGCGAGCGCAACGAAGTGTAATGGGGATCGCGAACGTATTCACCGTGGAACCTCGACGCGAGTCGCGCTTCGCTGCTTTGGTGCGATGGGAAAAGAGACGGAAAAGCTTCTTTTCTCTCTCTCTCCATCTCTATTCGACTTTCTCTTCGCTAGTTTCTTTGCCTCCTCGTAATGCTTGTGGACTGTCTGTTGTTTTGTTTTTTGTCGTTTCTTTTGTTCCATTTGTCACGTGGGTATTTTTTCTTCCTACGTTGATGCTATACTGCTGTTTTTCATCATTTTTAATTATAGCGTTGATACTTATATGATTTTTTTTTCTTCATTTTTTACAGTTTATATTTTTATAAATGAGTACCTGTATATAATTGCATGTTTAAACATGAACGATATTTTTGCAGTTAGTATAAATTGCGCGGGGCACAAACCATAGTTCTATTCGTGTTAATCGTAAATATTTCATTAATTTTCGTTCTTTTGAGAATTAGGAGATTATCTTTAAATATAAACATACTATTTCCAAATGTACAGTTAGACTTAATGTTTGAATTTACTGCGTTTTTTTAATGACTAGGATATAATATAAGAAATTTATTACATCTATAAACAGCGGTATAAATGTATAAAATTGAGATTATCTTAATATTTCGTTATATGAAGGAAACTGCATACTTTTATAGTATAAATGAATATTCGAAACAAAAAAGAACATTTTGTACAAATTAAAATATTACTATAGTTAAACAATAAACTCAGATATAACACAAAGTTCTGATATATAAATATATATAGCCTTGTACGCAGAATATTAGATCTCTATCATTAATAAATATAATCGATTTTTAATTAAAGATCGACGTTGTATCGACTAGCAGCACTCCAAGTGAAAAATCAGTCTTTTCGAAAATTCTCCCCCAACCAACCGAAAAAGCGCAAAAGAGTCTAAAAAAAGCACGGAACGTCGGCCAGAAGAAAGCTGTCAGACTTTCTCAGGCATCGGAGCGCTTCGTCATAGGCCTGCGTAAAGCAAAAAGGGGGGGAGGACTTATTGATCTCGGCAGCCCTTTGCCCTACATACCACCGACTGCCGAGCGACAGAACAGCCGTTGCCTCGCTCTCTCGACTCTCTTTCCTCGAGCGCTCGGCCCCCGAGTAGAACTAGACGCGCGCGCCTATAGGCCTACTTTTTCCTTTTTCTCCTCTTCTCTCCTCTCCTCTCCACTCCTCTCTTCTCCTCTCCGTTTCTTTCCTTCTTTTTCATTCGATGTGATATTTTTGGGCTACGCCGGGCATCGGCTATGCCGCCGCGCCTTGATTTTTAAACTTACTCAACTCGCTGTCGACTTTATAATTTTGTTTTTCAAATGGTTGCGCGCATGACTTGATTGTATTGTTGATTGCTTTGAATTTCTTTCAATTCAAATGTCTAATCAAGACTGAAATTCTACTTTACCAAAATGAACATCAAATTGAATTTGTCGAGAATTGCACAATATTTTTTAAAGAGTCACTACTGCTTGCATCAGCGACCCTCGATTATTATACAATTATTTGAACTAATTTATTCAATGGACTAGCAAAGAGATTAGTTACCACAACAAATGCAGATCACATCTGTGATGTAGTAAATTTCTGATATTAGCAAACAATAGTACAGTTAAAAAAGACAGTTGTGAGTATCAGCTGACCTGCACCGAGGAGAAAAAGAAAGAAAGAAAAGGTTAGCATTTCCTTAAAAGTCATAGGTCACGAGGTCGAGACTCGGAAGACAGGACAAGTGCTATCAAATTAATTAGATTTGCAGACTCTTAAGGCTCTTGAAAATTCGTCATATGTGTGTACGTGTATGCTGACGCATATAGATTTATAAATAATTATGGAAAAACGTTTGGTCTCTTGACCTATTAGTTTCATTACATTTTTCATGAATGACAAGTTGGCTAAGAGAAAATTTAGCAATGGATATAAAGAGAGTTATTCAGAACTGTTTATTGACATACGTATTTCTAATTAATTCAATTTGATGAAGATATTCTATTTGGCGTTTTTATGAGCAATAATATACTTAAAAAAAGAAATGCTTTTTATTTCTATTATTTATATGTGTTGACATCGGAGCTGATCTCTTTCAATATTGCTTCCTGCAAGAGCGCAAAAAGGTTTTTGCAATGACGTCATAGACACATGTTCCGAGAGAGGTATTGGACATTATTTTCCGAAAGACGCGTGGGCGTTATTCTCACACACGGAGTAGTCGATGACCGATTTTTATAAAGCATGACTACATTTATTCCTTTCGTATGATACATTGCAAATAAATGAATTACATCTAATCTCGAAATTTAATTTCTGATTATTAAACTTTGTAGCTTGAAATAAAAATCATATTTCAAATCATTTTTTTTCTCGTATATTCTAAGGATTCCATATATATTTTCTCATAGCAGCACTGTGTTAAATAATTATCTTAACCAGTAATTATACATAAGCTTCATTGTACCATTCAAACAATTATTTAAATAGAATTTGGATACTTGTATTACACAATGTATTAGGCTCTTAAAAGTTTCTACTTTCGACTTGAATAATATCTCTGCTGATATCACTCTTTTTTCGTTTATTTCCATCGGTATCTGTATACTGACCTTGTTTTTTTTTTCTTTATCGCGTGTAAAATAATAAGAGCTTGACGTTTCCTTACTTTTCAATTTTCAAGCCATTCAATGAATTCTTAGGTCAATTATTATTCAATAGCAACGGTAATGTGGTATAAATATTATTGTCAGGAAGCATAAATTGTTACTCGCATAAAAATTAATTGCAACGAAACTTGCAAATTCCGCTGTTACAATTTGAAAGTCAGGGAAATAGAAGTAGCGAAATCGAAATTCACGACTGTTTTGAACTTGCAGTTCCCTTTGAAGTCGTAAAACTTTTGCTTTGACTTTGAACAAAACTGGTCAAAAGTTGTAATTGGATTTCTTGTTGGCTATTCGCACTGTAACGCGACATTAACAGAGTCTTTTTACTTTTAGCAACTCTCTGACATTTTTAGTAAATTTTCCTTTACGACTTTCCCTGAGAACGTTTATGCAACGAAAATCAACATTGTCTAATCGAAGTATTATTAAACGTATTCAAGATGCAATCTGCAACTGACAAACACACCAAACATTGGAGTTCAAGGTTCAAATAATCCAATCCAGTTAGCAATCGATCAGAATCTTCAGTCGTACAAAGCTTTTTCTCGTATAATACCACACCACATCATCGACTGCCAAACATATTCGCAAAATGAATTTTTCAAGCACAAAGTCGTAACCAATGGTTCACCAGGTGATTTTTTTTTCGCTCAATAGTAGGTAGTATCAAAAGCACAGTACAGAGTGAGGTTGGATAGGATGAAGCAAGGGAGAAAGGTGAAAGACAAGAGCAGTAGAGAAAGCCCGAGGGTGGTCGGACGGATACACGTACTTTCCAGTTCGCGGTCGGTGGCTGCTGGGCAACAAAGTCGGACGATAAAGGGGCTGCTGCCCAACCTACCCCCAGAGCTTTCGCCGTCTGATCGAGTCGCCTTTGATGGTCACCATGGCAACACTCTCACTCGCTCTGTCTTTCCTATGTGAACTTTCTCCTACTATACCGTCCTCTCTCTCTCTCTCTCTCTCTCTCTTGCCTTTTATAGGATTTTCCTCATCCTTCTCCTCCACGCCCTCTTCCTTTTTTTCTACTTTCTCTCAAAGAGACACCGCAGCTTTGCAAGGTTGAACGTTTTATGAATCTCGATGTTTAGCCCAGGTTGATTAATCAGGATAGTTTGAAAAACCTTCCTTCTTGCAGCGAGAGGATATTTTTCAGTCAAACCATTGTTCAGTAGAAAACTCCCATTTCTGAGAATGAAGGAATCATTATTTTACTCATGTAAAATAGAATTTATTTTTAGTTTACATTAGAATTATGCATCGATTGTCTTGAAAAAATTTAGATAGGTTTTTGCAATCAGTAAAAACCACTAACTACTCTTTCTGCATTGACTTAGTCAATAAAATGATCGCTTTCTAAACTAGATTTCCTACTTTGATGAAATCGTAGCTTTGTCAATCAGCTCCTCCAAATTAATTATCTGGTTATTCAAGAAAAAATTATTATTTATCAATGCATGCGAAATCAACGGAGCAGTACTTTTTTCCGATGCACCTGTTCATCAATGATTCCATTGTATTCGAATCGAGCATGTAAAAGAATCTCATCAAGACCGGCGTTGCGCTCGAAGATACAATCTTATGTTTAGCAGAGAGCAGCTGATCGCAGTTACACGCGTCTGTAGCATTGATAATACCAGCCTAGATTGGAATCAAATAATCCTCATTAGATCGTTCTGATCTGGATTGATTTCAAAATCTTGGGCCGTTAAAGCAGCTGTTCTACATTCACATAAATTAGTACGTCTTGCATTCGTGCAAATTCGTGATTAATACCATGTCTAACTTAATGAAGGGTATTAACGTTTGAAGAATAAACTTGAATCGATCAGAAGTTTTGTTTATATAATTGAATGGTTATTTGGAATGTAAACAATTATTCATTTTAGTATATTATTTAAAAATTTATTGGATTTATTGGACTAATTTATTGGACTAATCGAAAAAAACTCGCTAATCGTGCCAATTTACGAATTTCACCGTTATTTTATAGTAATCTGATATAGATCCTTTCAAAAGAAAATGATTCTAATCATTTGCAATTTTTGGCCTACAAAAATCCAAAATTAATCCCACAAATAGTTAAATAGAACTGATGGCCAAAATATGAGAAATAAAAATGACAAAAGTTCCGCTAGGTACAATGCTTCCACCGACCATTTTAATTCCATACCAGCTGCTACAGTCTTGCAGTTCTCGCTCAATAAAAACGGCGTTACGAAACGGTAATTTCGTCCTAACCTTTATCTCTCTCTCTCTCTCTCCATCTAACTGCAAGAGTCAGCGACGGCAGAGCGCGGAGGAGGAGAAGAAGCTGAGGAGGACGAGCCGAGAGAGTAAAAGCCGTCGTGACGTCGTGATTGCACTGTTGTGTACCTGCCTGGCATCCTCCGAGTCCCCGCAACTCGAGTGCAGCGGTGGATGCAAGTACGGTGCGGCCAATACTGTACCATGACTTGATTACGCTACCGAGTTATAATTCTCTCGTTCTTTCTCTCCTACTCTCGTACTGCTCTTTCTGTGTATTATTGCCGAATTATGTAAGGATTCAGCTGAAATATTTTATTGTCTCCCACGTCGAGGCTTGTGCTTTCGCGACTCTCGTGGATGAAAGTTTTCCCGGCTTCGCGGTGTTGTGCAGCATGGATTACGTGTACCGATGACTAGATCTGAAGATTAGATGAGTTTCTCGCGATTCGCTCGATAAGATGCTATATGTTAATAAATTCTGTTGTTGGTTTAGTCGTGTATTCCATATTAAATTAGTTCACTGATTATTTAAATTTTAAATATAATTACCATCATCATCTAGAATTTATCATCGTTTTTCGTTATTAAGTATTATAATTTATTCTTGATACTCAGTGAATTGAGGATTAGTTGTTTATACATTTTCAAGGCAAAAATATCGAATTATCTTGCCTTGAATTTAGTACCTGAATACTTATATTTCTTTAAGGCTGCATGTATATAATGTGATTTTTTATCGTATTTAATTTATTTGTAATAAATTATTACGGTTGGATTATAGAGATAATAGTATATCTATCTTAGATACTTATTAGTAATACGTTACAGTTCATTTTATGTATACATGTCTTGAATCTAAAGTTGTAGAAACAAAAATCCAGGATAAAAAATCATGACATGAAGGGTTAATAATACAAGATTAAAGAGAAATATTAATTTTATTTGTTTATGTATATTTGAATCGAACACAACAGTAATTTTTAATTAGTGAAGTTTATATTTATTAATTTTTGGCAATTCTTTTACCAATCTGATGATCTACTGTATTGTATATGAATATACTAAATTTCGGATGAAAAAGTGTTGATGTTCATGAAATCCTCTCGAAAACTCATGTATAGATATTCCTATTAAAATGCTCCTTTCCAGTACAAATAGCATATATACGACGATGTATATTGAGGTTTTTTACATAGTAATGGATCATTGCTGCCTTTCTCTCTATCTTAGGCACATGCACACACTCGCACGTCTACTCTTATAGGCTATTAATATATCAGCCAATATATTGCGCCGTTGCAGTACGTGTTGTTATATTGCAGCGACTTGCACGCTTGCAGTACACGAGAAGTAAATAAATGACTTTCTTATACGTGATCGACAGTTCCTCATGCGACTATTCTTTCTATAACTGTGTCTGTGCTTGTCTTTAACCCGTTTCGCGCATTTTATCAAGGTTAATATTATTAGCGTAATCCCTTTTTCCGAGAAGCGTGTGATGTGCATGCCGGTGAAGGTGCACCTTCTTCGATGTTGTTATTCCGTTAATGGAGTTTATTTCGTAATTGCAGGCGAGGATGAATGGGGTTTAATTGAAAAATTAATGCTGACTGCGATTTTGTAATGAACTTTTATATTTTTTTCTTCTCGACGTAATTGGAATGAGTGATTGTTGTAAAACTATGAGATTGCAGTGATGCGCAGTTAATAATAAATTAACTCAGAGTCATCGGTGATGAATAAATATTGGAAAGACCGTTGATGGGATTTCTTTAAGTATATTTTTTCACGAAGCATTAGATTTTAGTACCTGAAGTAATATAATTTATTACTTCGGTAATTTTAAATTAAAAATAATAAAAAATTTGAAATGCTTTTATTAAAGCTGTTATAGTAATCAAAGGATAAGAATCAAAAGTTCCAAATAGGCACTAAATTATTTAATTTTTTTTATTTATAGTGCTGCACAGATCTAAATATATCGATGATATACATACTGTTATAGTCAACGATCGGTTATTCGTGTGGCTAATAATAATAATTCCACAGATGTATATCTGTAAAATCCAATTTTCGATTGCAATATCCTAGAGTACGACCATTCATGAAATGTACTTTAGATCAGGAATTGATTATTTCAATGAAAGTAGCTGTAAAATGGCTAGTAATTGGCTGAAACAATGCTACGGACACATTGATTAGCCCAATTACAGAAATATATAAGAGATAATCATGTGTGTCAGTCACAGTTTTTTGAGATATTTTTAAAATTCTCGGAATTGGGTTTTATTAAATAGTTGAAAGAATAATTTTGATTTTGTCATGATTTCGAAAAGACGAGTCTTTAAATATCGAGGAATGAACAACTGCGAATGCGAGAAAAAGATAATCTCCAGCAGCGCATCTTTCTTTTTTCCAAATATCAGCGAGTCCGAACGAAAGGGCAGCGGAAAAACTTTTCTCCTCAACGCTCGTTTCATTTTCTCCCCTTGGTGCACTTCTTCGACCTACATTCGGCCGAGGGCGACGAGAAAAAGAAGGAGAGAAACTAGGGTCTGTGACTCGTCTCTCTCTGCCTCTCGTTTTATCTCCCCCAATGTATCCCATCCTCTTCCCCTCTCCACTGCGACATTTTCACGAAATTTTGTTTAGTGGGGCTGTAATATTGATAGCATATAGGGCACCATATAGCGTGACGTTTTGGTTGGAATATTCAAGAGAAACTATATATTTTTATTTTTCGATAACTGGATAGTTTGTTAAATACAGGATTTGCTATATTGATAAATAAAAATTAAAGAAATTAAATAATGATATTTACAAAAATTTAGAATTATGTGAAAAAAGAGATTAGATTCTACATTAGTTTGAGTTTCTTTAGTTGTTTTCTATTTCCTGATATACCTATAAAAAAAAATAAAAAATAATAAATAAATACTGCGTACAAAATGTCTTTCCTCTTTTCTGCAGGTCCTCTAAACTTTCATCTTTGGCCAATGTCCTGTTCCAAAAAGATGTAGCCTCACCCATGTACACACACACACACACACACACCGATATGTATACATTGGATGCAAGAGATCGTTGCCACGCGGCCCGCTGAATGGAGTCTCGGGAAAGCTTTCGACTATTTCGCTCTCTCCTCCTCTGCAGTGTTTCAGCCTCGTCCACAGTCCGCGTTCGTAGCTCCGTCTCTGTTTAGAGAGGGAGAGCGCAGACACCATCCGCGCTTAAAGGGGATGTCTCGTTCGGCTGGCTGCTTTTCTATATACTCCTATCGAATATATATATATATAGTTGTGGGGGTGAGTAATACTGAACTCGCCATTTGAAAGGTGATTGCTAGCAGGAAATCCAAGCAGTCATCTTTTTTTATCAAATAATCTCCGTCGTGACTAATGAGATGTTCAGTCTCAACTTCTTTTCCAGTAATATTTGGAGTATAATTGTTGGACGGAATAACGGAGTTATGACGCTTTGTACTTTCAAACAAGAGTTTGGCGTGCTGTCTTATTTTTTTAGTAATTTATATGGTAAATAAATGCGATTCTCACTTCTGAATGTTGTCTGACGTTTTCTCAAAATATTTTTCAAAGGACACGGTTGTCCAAGTTAAGGATAAACTTTTGTTAAAGTAAAATTTTAGAATAACAGTATCCTCACTCGAAGAATACTCGAGACTTTCGTAATTCACAACAAAAGCCGAGGAAAAGCCTTAATCATCGCTTTTCCACGTCACATGCACTTAAGATATGAACAAATTATTATCTATCTCTTACACGAGAGGCTCTTGTAATTTCTTTTCTTCTCCGCAGCCCTCGGCACATGCGCTCGTTAAACTCGTCTCACGACCTCCTCTCTATCCCTCTGTCTCCCTCTCTCTCTCTAGCGCTGTATTTAAAACGACAGATTATCAGCGATAATCCTGAATCTGCATAATGCCAGAGAGGAGAGAGCTTTTCAGCTAAGTCACGCGTGCCAGTGCTCGCGGCCGAACGGAAATTACTTTGGTATTTCGCCTGTACATACGTGTTGGTGCATGTGTATGTTAAATATGTGTATGTGTGGCGTAATTAAACGCGATCTTGAAGCATGAAATTGAACTCGTTATCAGTGTTGGATGTGCGCGCATTGTAAAATGACATATTTCGTTATCAAATTTTATGTTATTTTCATGACTGTTATGTTTTTGCAATGACGAGTAGACGTGACTTACGCGTGAGACAATTAGTACGTAGTTTGATTTGAAAGTTTTAGTTGTTTGAATTTAGTTCAATCGCAACGCTATATAGCAATGTAGTATTAAATCTAAATAAATATATTAATATGTGCTACCTTGTAATTTTAAATTTTGCTTGAAAAAAACATTCAAATTACGAATTTCTAAATTTAGGTTTCTATTAGAGTCGTCGCTAACTGTAACTGCAAACAATGTGTACCTACTTGATCACGTGGGAGTAAAGGAGTGACATAATGTCTGGGTAGTCAGGGACACCAACGAGTTCATTCACTTCGAAACAGGCTTTCGAATATCGAAGCTTTGAATCGTTGACAAAATCATTTCTCAACTTATTCCGAAACTATACATTATGTAAAAAAATGAAGAATATACCAATCTTCCCAACTCTGAGAACCACATGTATGTATAAAAGAAGTATTTTAAATGATGCCCATTAGCTTAACTTTTCAAATTTCAAATCGTGTTTGCTCAAATTTACTAAACAATGTGGCAAAATTTAATGACCAGAGTCACGGTAAATTTCGTTGTCCAAGGAATATGCATTATGTATAGGTATTATCATATCTTGGCCATTTGCGTCAACTATTACCGTCGCAGGGGTAAAACTCATCTAAAGAAACAATGCGTTTTTTGGTCAGCCGCGGTAGTAAACACGAAGACTAATCCTTGACATTGATCCACTCAGCTGATCACCTTGAGAAGCAAGACGACGAAGAAGAAGAGCAACAGCAACAACAACAAATCGATCGGCCATTTTTATTGGTCAAATGAGAGAGAGAGAGAGAGAGAGAGAGAGAGAGAGAAGGAAAAAGCAATCTCCCGGCGTCCCTAAGCGATCGGATATAATTATTTAATCAATGCAGGAGAGGCGATCTGGTCGCGAGTTCTGTCGCGCCCTCTCGGCTTTTATCAGTAGTAGCGCCCCCCGACGGGGGCGGGGGCTAACAACACATAACGCGCGCGCGATCCATATTATAGCCAGCGGTGGTCTCTCGCACGCGCGCAGCGTCGCGAGGGTTGGGACAAGGAGACTTTTGATTAAAACGAATACGCCGCCCGTGTGCCACACCCCGATTCTCTCTCTCTCTCTCTTTCTTTCTCTCTCCTGTAATTTTTCTCTTTCCTTTGCTGCTTCTCATTTTCTTTCGCCCCCTTCTCCCCCGACGCGTGCATTACTGCCGTGCTCGGTTTTTTTTCTTCGTTGTTTGCTTCGCTCGGTCTCGTTTTGTATAATCTTTTTTTTGTACGAATGAGGGAATCTGGTGATATTTAGGGTGGGCAGATGAACATTGAACTGCCTAGGATTCAAGTAATTTCTGCGGTTGATCTCTAGTTAGAAGGATCTAACTTTGTTGTCTTTATATTATCAAGTTTGTGAGTTGGTCAACACGTCCCACGGTTAACAATTCCAGGTATTTTGTCTGTTGAAATAATAGGCCACTACCTAGTAACTATAGTTTGGAAAGTTTAAAGGCAATATAGACGGTAGCGTGTGTTTTACATAAATATTTAATTTTGACCAAACTCAGTGACTATCGTTAATTAAATAGTATCCATGGCTTATTAAAGGGACGCTAGCATCAATTTATTGTTATTAATAATAATCATTTGTATTTATCTGAATTTATATAATGAACTGCGATGCTTCACCAAGCCTAATTGATGAATAAGTATTGTTTGATTTACAGTAACTAGTTTCGCGCATGTATAAGAGGATAATTTTAGTCTATTCTGTAACCTATATAAATAAATAAAAACAAACTCCCGAAATCACCTCTGAAGAATGGATTAGCTTGACAGTTGTTACACGCATAAAGACAAATAATGAGTAATCGACCAGCAAATTCCAATATTGAAATTCCGGAAAGTAAACAGTAACTTTTGCGAAAAGTCGGGGGAGCTTCCAAAGCGCAAAGAAAGAACAACAAACATCGATATTTCGCAATTGAAGCACGATCGATTTATATTACAGCTGCAGCTTAATAAGACTTCCTACAACTTATCGCTCTTTCGATTCGACGCTCGGTTCGAGCTTTCACTTTCGCCGTATTTTCAGCTCCAAACCTCCAAGTCTGACATTGTCCATTACCATTTTTCCCTCCACATTCTTCTAATTCTAAACCCCCTCGTCCCATTTTTTCTCTGCTTTTCTCTCTTTTCTCCCATTCCTCATTTTCAGTGGCACTATATAAGTATATGTCAGAGTTTGGCCGCCCGAGGCTCTTTCCTCTCACTTCCTCCGCCGTCCCCCCCCCTCCCCCTCTCCCTATCCCCCTACACAGCTGTAGAAGATCGAGAAGAGGAGGGGGAGAGTTTCCCTCTCACGTTTCGTTTCTCTCTCTACAGCAGAGTCCTTCGATCCTCGGTGTGCTGTGACGCCCTGCTTATCGGCCAACGCCCAGATACAACCGCGCACAGCGGTCCTCCAAATATGTATATACATTTTCTGAGCTTCTATAAGTATTCATTGGTATAATTACTTGGAAAGCCTTATAGGTCCCTCACTGAACTAATTATTACTTATTTTCTCGTATATGTATTTACAATATGTTGGCAATAATTTGACTCTTTACTATAATCGTATTTCGATTTAATTTCGATCTTATTTATACACGGTAGAAAATATACTAAATACTCTTAAAAGCCTAATAGTTAGTTCATTACACATATTTTTCGTCTACAAATCGCGTTTTTTATAGCGTAATCTTACCCAACGTATAGGTATTTTTAAATATTATTTTAATATTTCTGCTTTATCCTTGTTGCTCTTGCAATGATAGAAATTGTTTGGCTAATGGATTGATAGAGTTTGAATCGATCAAGTGGACAAAAATTTTAATTACTTACTCTTATCGTCCGATAATTTAAAATACTTTTTAATCAAAATTCACCAGTTTCTAACAAGAACCTAAATGTTACTAGTTGTGCGTGAATTATTAAAATTTAAGGCTACATTTTCTCTTTTCTCTTCGATTCTGATGCGAGTTATAATTCCTTTTGCACCAGTGATAGCACATGGCCACATCTAAATAATAACCAACTTTTATATTATTTATATATATTATGCATTAATGTTGCACCAAGTCTATCTTACATTTTTAGAAATTAAAGTTGCACCAGATAAAAAGTTGATATATAACCCCAAAATTTTAATATACTTTTATAGTATGATTTCAATTATCTTTTTTCCCCTTTTACAATTCGAACTATTGAATAAGTATTAGATTGGCAAAAACGGGGCTGAAAATTTGTTTAAAAATACTTAGAGCGCACGCGCATTTATACACACACATAAAGTGCAAAAAAGAAAAGTGTGATCTAGATTCCAGATTGAAACGAGGTTGAATAGTCTCGGTATAGCTATATCGATTGCGCGACCGCCTACTTTCCATCATTCGCTTTGGCTCTTTATTTATTTATAATAATAATTATTATGATCAAAAATAACAAGTTCCTCGGCGCGGATGTATAAAGTCGTTGGGTTAAGAAAAATATGCAGTCTGCGTATATGCAGTACGTACGTGCAGTTAGAAAAGTGCTCGAGAGCTCGTAGCTGCTTGGCGAAAAAAAATATTTATGATTGCGATGTGATAAATGCAAGCTCCAGTTGTACGTGTCCAATAAATCCGAGAAGCTTGGATAACCTTATTAAAATCATTTTTATTATCTCTGTTCATGATTTTTTAGTTGATTTCGCGACATTTAATCGTACGTATTTAATGTTAAGTTTCTTGAAGTGAAAACTGTTGATAATAATTAAAAATAGTATTTTCATTTCAGTTCATATCAAACAATATACAATTTTAACTTTAAGATTTCAAAGCATGTAGTTTCTATTTGTAGCTCAAATTATGCTTTATGTATAAATTAAGTAAGTAATAGAAGCTTAAAAAAGTTCAAATATTAACAACCCTTGATAGTATCATCATTATCGATATGAAATAAGAATATCGCAAGGTGGTATTTTGTATTGAATTCGACTATTAGCACTAGTTTTAAAATAAACTATTCATTTAATTTTTACCCTCGGCAAAGATAACATGTTAAATATTTAAATAAGAAAAGAAGTAAACCGTCTGGAAACAATGCAGTATCTGAAAAAATGTAAAACTATAAATATTCTATATAGATACCGCCGGAATCCGATGTTTATTAAAGATATAACGACTATCAATATATATATGTTTCGTTCGACTATATGTTTACGTTCGCATTACGTTCGCATCAGTAGTACATAATTCTGTTCCATCTTTATCAGAATTTATTTCTAGCTTCCATCTTACAGTTGCACTGTATAAGCATCGGGCCAAAACTGGGCAACCGAGAGAGAAGCTGAACTCGGGAGCAATCGTGTAAAAGCATATTTTTGGATTTGACCTGAAAATTACTATTAAATCGTTAGGAAAATGGTCTCTGGATTTTTATCGCGTTCATATCAATTCCTGGCCATCGTAAAATCAGCGATCTTGTATTAATAATTGCTCGTTGGCTCCTCGGCTCGTAATTTTTCACTGTATCGAGCCTTCGCAAAGCCTCCGTAGAAGCCCAAGAAACAATGAACAATCGCAATAAGCGTTTTTGCATCGGCCCCTGCGGTATCTCGCGCGAGCCTATAATGTCATACCGCTACGCACCGTTTCGCCTCATTATCGCATAAATTTTTCTTGGCCTTTTCTCTTTTGACATAACGGGCGCGAAACTCGTCCGCGGCAGCAGCGGCAGCCGAGGCAGCACCAGCTGTTTGTCGCGTTGAACCAGAGAGAGAGAGAGAGAGAGAGAGAGAGAGAGAGAGAACGAAGCATATATATAGCAGCGCAACAGCGGCGGCGGCGGCGGCGGCACGACTAAGTAACGGAATATACTCTGTGCTATCGGCTTGAATGCCCCATATTACAGTTTCAGTCTGTTAAAGGGGCCCATATTCAATCGTCGCCTCGGTCGCTCGATATACCATCAGCTATCGGCCTACAGTGCGTGTCTGCTGTATATGTGGAGAGGGTGTGAACTTCGGTGCGAATGCACGTGTATATACAGAGAACGATAAATATAGAGGACATTCGCTCGTATATGTATAATACGGATGTATACCGTGGGCAGGATGATTTATTTTTCTTTGCCAGGGTTTATTTTGCATTTTTAACGACGCTGGAGAGGAGGAACTCGAGCTCCAGAGATTTATTAGTGCCATCGGGGGTAGCTGCATGCATTTCCTGATTGCGTCGCCAATCATTGTGTACGTCTCTCTCTTTTTTGCTCGCGGCTTTTTCCTTAATGCGCGACGCCGCGGCCTATGCTTCTCGGCTCTCTGGCTTAATGGCCAAGTTCGACGAAGGTCAGTCTTTGTTTAGACCGACAGTTTGATGATTTGAAAAATTGCGCGTGCGACTAGTTCGGTTCGACAATGAGTTTTATATCGATGTTGATTGGTATTCATTATTACAAAACAGGTTAAAGTGGCAGCTGGTATAGTAAAAGTTTGCCCTTTTACACTTAATCAAAAATATATATCACGCAACTGCATAATGGCTGCTACACTGCTGCACTAGTGGATTTAGTAATATATCGCCAGAACCAATTGATTATTATGATTCAGTAGAAGCTTCCTTACATTTTAAACTCCACCAAATTCTTTCTCACTCGAGCATTCTGCAGAAGATTGCTTTTTGTTGAATTTGTTTGGCCAATGACTGGCCACGTCATACTCAATTATTTCTATAAAAATAAGCGTAACATATTTTACAAACAGTTGACGTTCGTGCACACCGAAGAACAATTTACAAGAAATGACCATTTGTTCTCGTGCGCGCAAACTTGCATTAATGCGGTAGAATCGTACGATTTGCTCGAATTGAAGTCGAGCTTAGCGTAGGTATGTACAAACCGCTTCCTGCGATTTTTTTCTCGCGTCCTATAGTCCAAGTCAAGTCAAGTAGTCTAGGTGTCCGTTGCTGTATCAGCAGGAAGCGATTCCAAGTCCGCGACAGAATGAGAGAGAGAGAGAGAGAGAGAGAGAAAGAGAAAGAGAGACGAGAGCGAGGCCGACGCGGCGCTTTTGTCCGACCTTGCGCCAAGTGCAAATGAACACGTACCCAAGATATATATGACGTTTATTGGTTTCAGAGAAAATTGCTCGCATGCGCTCTCGGCCTCTTTCTTTTTCCTTCTTTCGCTAAGCCGTCCAGGCTTGAAATTTAGATTCTAAGCCAGATTGTTTCGATTCAGATAAAGTTTTACACAAAGTGAAGGGAGAACATGGTTTAGAAAAGTGACATATACTTATAAGTATTGACAATGTCGTGCGATAAATAAAGCATTGCTTCTTGCTTGTATATTAGTGCATTGTACTTATGAGAAAACACGATCCGGTCTAATAATTACCCGAGGTTATACATTACATTCTTGTAAAAACTTTAAAGTTATTAACTTATTAATAATATATTTTATTTATCCTATAGAAATAAATTTCTCTAGAAATTCCTAGCTATTTATAGTTCAAATAAATGGTGTATTCAAAGTTTAGCTATACTAAAATTCCTGTAGATTTCTCTCCTCGGATTCTTTCTGAGACTAGATCGTATTCAGGAAAGTAACGACTTGAGTTAGTGCAAGAGTGATTTTTCACTTGTAACTCATAAAGTACTTATTTTATCTCTCAATCAAAGCTGCCGGAGATCGGAGCCAAAGTTTTATGGGCTGCACCGCTAAAACTCACAGCCGCACCCGCGTCGCCTTGATTCGTCCAAAAAGTAAAATTTTCGCTATTGGCCTGTTGAGTGTGTCGCGCTCGCTTCAAAATGTCAAAGCTAAAAAGAAAATACGCTCACCGCCAAAGTCGAAATCGAAAGAGCGAGGCAGATAATGATGGAGAGAGAGAGAGAGTGAGGGAGCGAGCGGCGGGGGGCGAAGGAGAAAGAGAGGGAGAAAGAGAAAAGTTGCGAGCGACGCAAGGTCAGACGGTGGCCTCCAACTTCCGGTGGTCGGGCGGCGGCGGCGGCGGCACACACCGAGCGAGCGAGACGGAGCGCCAAGTCGTGTAACGTGAAGCAGCTTTCGCTCTCTCTCTCTCTCTCTCTCTCTCTCTCTCGCTCGCTCGCTCGCTCGACTACACGGCGCTCCGATGCTCCTGCGAAACGCTGAGCGACGCAGCCGCCACCGCCGACTCGACAATCTCGCACTGCACGTGTGCGTATACGTTGTTGGGCGGTCGGTTGCTTCCAGATTCTGGCCATGCGTTAGTCCCCAAGTTTCACTGCCAGGCCCAGGAAAGCGGAAATGCACCTACTTTTAAGGGCTGAAAGGTTAGGTTACGGGATATAAGAAGGAAATGAATCAAAGCGCGACAAGGATGTACAAGCGATACTTGCTTAGTCAAATCAGCAACTATTCGAAAAACATTATAGATAATATTACTTTTACATGAAAGTGGTACATTTTGAATGATTATACGTTGTAAGTATCTTATTCTTTACTTAATAAAACACCAACAACGTTATTATTATGTTTTTTTCCAAGTTTATAATAAACGATTATTGTTAGATTCTAAAATTTATGGGTGCTTTTTGTTAATTTCGAAAATTTAAGCGATCCACCGTCAGAGTTAAATTGTTTTTTCATTTTTAAAATTGGTATTATCATAAATTAGTTATACAGTCGCATTAGCTATATTATTTATATATTGTCATAACAAATTTTGAAAGTGAGAAAAACAATTTAACTAACGATGGATCGCTTATGTTTTCGAAAACGAACAAAATGAACCCATAAATTTTAGAATCGGAGAAAAATGGTGGAATAAACTTGGAAAAAACGAAATTGGATATTTTTTATTCCTTAACATATTGATCTATTAGTTGATATAAACCTAATAATAATGTTATTGATGTTTTATTAAATAAAGAATAAGTTAATTGCAACGTATGGTCATTAAAAATATACCACTTGCATGTAAAAGTAATATTATCTAATGTTTTTTGAATAGTTGTTGATTTGAGTTGTAAGTACCGCTTGTACATCCTTAAATTAAATTTTGCAGATATTTTCATTTCGAGCGTTTCTCAATTAAAAAAGAGCTTTAAAACCTATATATATTTTTGTTTATACTTGTGTAAAAATATATACATAAAAATATCGAGCGCAGGCATAAAAACTAATTGGCGAAATTGCTTTCACTCAAAACCATGGTCCCCTCCCGAGTCCCGGTGCGTCAGTGTGCGCGTAAGTAACTTGTCAGCGAGAAGGAGAGGATTTTTCGCTCGCTCGGTCGTTCATTGCTTTTACGATGGTGCAGTGGGTTCGGGAATTGGCGACACGTGCGCGACGATCGCGTATACATGGAGCGCAGGCAGAAAGCGCGAAATTGTAGCGTTGCAAAAGAGTCTGTCGCTTCCGTCCAGCCGAGAGGGGCAGGAAAAAGTGAGCCTAGCGAATAGCGGTACGGTAAGGTCACGCAGAAGGATTATAGGATAGGTGCGCGAGGGTGACGCCCTGCGGCAAATCGTTATATTTTCGACCACATTCGGCAGTGTGGAATTGTAGCTTTTCTTCCAGCTAATTTTAATGTACTAATATCGCTTTAGTGCTAATTCCTTTTTATTTTTCTATCTAAAATGACACGATGACCAGTTTTATAAATTCCCTTAAAATTATACTTTGCGATGAACATAGTGTTGTTGAGTGGATTCATCTGTTTTACATTCAGTTTACAGCTATAATTTTCATACGTATTTTCGCTGCTTTTAATTTTACTAGGGATAAATCTCCAAAGTAACAAAATATTTCATTGTACGTTGAATTCGACTTGTTCGAATATGAAAAATTTCCTCTAGTTATTTCAAACATGTTATTGCACTGTTAGCATAAAGTTCATTACTCTAAAATTATATTCGATGTAGTGGACGTAAAGTCGCATTTTACGCCTTGTACCAATTTTGAAAAATGCAATATTTTACGCCCTCAAGATCGAAAAATAATGTTCGTACTTCGATCAAAAAACTTTACACTACTGTGTGATCTCAGATTCTCAGCTCAGCGATCACACATGGGTGCAAATTTTACTCCCACGGTACGAAAAGAACTATTATCGCTTCGCTAATACTTACACGGAGAAAAATAGTTCACTAAAAATTGCGAGAAACTTCATGAAAAATTACTATAATATTCAGCAATGGTGAGACAGAGTCGCTGTTTACTAATGTTTAGTAGACAGTATAGTAAAATTGAAGTATACTAAGTTCTAGAAAATATTATTTTAATAATTACTATACCAGTATAGCAA
>UELV01140163.1:0-17464 GCA_900490015.1 Megastigmus stigmatizans | reverse complement strand
TCTCTCTCTCTCTCTCTCTCTCTCCTTTCCGTACTTAACCCACTTATGAAAGCTCGACTGTGTAGCGGGGCGAATAATATAAAAATGAAAGTGCATGTATATATATAAAAAGATTGTAATGCTGTTAAAAGTGGAATTCGCGTTTCCAGTGGTATAATAATATATCTGCTTGTTATATAATGAAATTTCATTCTCTTAATTGAAGACTGTTGTAACTAACCGCTTTTTATTATACTTGATAAAAAGCGATTTAATTAAAATATATAAATTAAAATCTTGGTTATTTTGAAAACTGAAGAATTTCACGAAATACTGAAATACTGGCTCCAGTGCACTTTTTAACTATTTATTTAATTATATTTTTTCATTAATTTCATATATTAACCGGTTTTTTTTTTTTGTAAAATTAATAAGTCGTGTTTTTTTTTTAATAACAAGAATTTAAGTATAGATACAGCGATCAAAATGAATCAAAAGATGTATATATTTGGTGTTAAATTTATTGCTTGATCGACAGAATAAGAAGGAACTGAATGATATGCGTGGGCGTATAGATTTCATGCCAAAATTTTGTTCGCTACAGATAAGTCTCAACTATAACTCTGTACATACAAAGTTTAGATAAAATATAATTCCATTATTTTATCTTTCAAACTTATATTACGCACAAAAATTCGGAACGCACCGTAATACAAGAAAATCACGTAGATCAGTAAAAGAGTTGTGCCCGCGTCGCGTGTCCATTTGTATAATCCGTGAACTTTTGGGATTTGTCGTTTCGCGTATAAATATTAGATGAGCTTTACGTATCTTCCTTTCATTTGCCCATAGACACGAGAGCTGCAAGCTTCCCTATATACGCAATAATTCCCTTTTCCAAGCCAGAGGGATTGCGCGCTCTGGATAAATAAAATTAAATCCCTCGGTATATCCGCTCTCGAGGTGAAGAAGAAGCTCGAATATGTATTTCGGTGTTATACGAGTCGTACGCTCCCATTTATATATATGAGTGTATGTAAGTGTGTGCATATATATATATATATATATATATATAGATACAACGTGCGAGTGCGGTGTACGCGTAATGTTTAATGCTCGGCGCACATGGCCTTTTAAGAGGCTCTTTAAATGCTCTTCATGCCTGAATCATCCTCCAGTCGTCTTGAAATAGTAATTAACTCGGATTTTGGTGCGCGCGGCTGAGCCTTGATTATGGAATTATTATATGGTTGAGAATAGCTTTTCGGGAACAAACCAACGCGGCATCCTCTTTTTATGTTATATATATATATGCCGGGTCATTGTTAAAAGTACTGGGTAAGCGTTTGTTTCGGTGTTTGACTGTAAATACAAACTAAATTCTCTTTGGTTCACGATAAACTTCTAAGATTGTTAAGGCAGCGTTATATAGGTGTCGAACGCACACTCGTTTCATTACTAAAAAGTGAAATACGCAGGAGAGATGAAAAATTTATATGTCTAAGTTTAAGAATGAATAGATTATTTCCAAGTAGTAGCTATGTTTAATATTTAAACATATACCACCTTATGATAATTATGTCTAGGTACCATTAATACGTTGTTTGATTGTTTAAGAAATCAAGTATTTCCTCGAATTGCAATAATTGTTGTATTTTCAAGTTTATACATTCGCATCAAACTAATTATCTTCCGTTCCAAAACTCGCATGCGCACGATGAACATTCAATAATACAAAGTTCAGCGGAGCGCCTTCCACTCGCAACAAACACAAAGCGCATTATCTCCAATTCAAAGATTTTTCGCGCGCGCACAAAGCCATTAATCTTGTACAGTTATAATAATAACCGATTAATCAATCATATCATCTTCTCTTTATCTTAGCATAACAGCATGGCGATCCCGTTCTCTCTCATTCTCTTTTGGAACAGACTTCCTCGAACCAGCCGCATATATAGACACACGCACACACTCGTACACACACACACATACACACACGCTAGGGCTTGATTCTCCGTAGCGATGAACGTACCGAGATAAAGCAAACTTTAATTCGATGGCTAGAGCGTGGGGCCGGCGAGAGCTGCACTGCACACGCGGCGCTCTTAATTGGCCGCGCGGTTATAATATCCGTGATGTGTATTGCGCAAAGAGAATCGCTGTTGGCGCTTTTAGCGCGTTTAAGGGCGCTATATATATATACATGTAAATGTACCAGAGGCCTTGCATGCGTAGGCGGTTTGCTTGTCCATTTTAAGGAATAGCCGCGCTTGCATGCATTCCTCTTTTGGAACGCTTGAAGGAGAATAAAGAAGCGTATAATTCTTGGGCTATTCGTTTATGGAATCAAGCTTGATAATTTTTAGGTTAATTTACTTTTATTATAAGAGGGCCGTTATTAGATAAAACGTCATGAACAATCTCGTTTGAGAGAAAATGTAATTTGATTTTCTTATTAAGCACTAGAATTGTTTAAAGATGTAAAAGGAAAAATTAATTTTGTTCAAAGTTTTAACATAAGAATTATTCTTATTGTGTGAAAAAAGTTTTTAATGTTGCAAAGTTTTAAAAATAATCTGTATGTTAAATATAATGTAGACTATCCCCAATATATGGGTGATTCATGGGAACTTCTTATACCGATATATGTTTCATATATGGAGTATATCCACAAAGCCGAAACAATATTTGCACCGAGAATGGAACAGCTATGGCTAATATATGTTCAACATTAAAACTTGTTTACACAATCTAAACTAATTGTTCTACTAAAGAAATTATAAATGATTTAAGTATTGTAATATATGGGCCACATGTTTTGAATTAAACGTAATATAAGAGAGTGGGTCCCCATATTGACCATAATATTCCAATACTTTGTACAAGTATTGCTCTGATACTGTGGATATATATTTCCCATATATGATACGTACAAACATTAATATTTTCTATAAATGACCCATATATTGAAAATAGTTTTTGCAATATATTGACCTATTGCAAACAGGTAAGAAACTCCTCAAACTCTTCTACTTGCATGCAACTGTTAAAAAAAATATCACTCTCTACAAATTAAGAAATTCTAAAATTTTCTTTGACATTACTGGTATCGCTAACCAATTGGTTTACAACATTGTTTTACACGATAAAAGAGACACGAGCACACAGGCAAAAACCTTATGCATTTGACATCGCAATAAATTTGGTATTCATAGGGTCGCTCGGGCGCATCCTCTCTTTTAAGCAGTGATTTTTCTCTCGGCATATACGTGCCAAATAAGTATACACACACACACACACACACACTCAACCAGCGTGTAATCGAATCAAGAGGTATGTGTTCGTGTGTATATGTGTATGCGAGGACACATAAAAACTGTGATTGTATTTTTTTAAGGTCAATGATCCGCGCCGGGACTTTGCGGGTTAACGACAAGAACTGAGGCGTGCGCGCGTATAACGTATACAACATATAAGAGGGGCAAAAAATTTTCAAACGTACGTATATACGAGGTATAGATGCTCAAAAAGCCCATTCGAGGGATGTGTGTCTGATGTATTCTGGGCTATGTAGGCTACGACCTTGAAGCGAGAAAGCGACAAAGTGGATTTGCTCAATCGTCCGCGAACTTTAGGAATTGATTTTTGTGGAGGCCGCTTTTAAAGTCGCCCGTGCTTCAGGACATTATTAGACACAAAGTTACTGAAAATACATTTTTTAACAGTATGTGCACCCAGTAGAACCCAGTTAAATGCGCAGTTGCCACAACCAAACTGTTTTGATAAATACCAGTCGACTAAATATTTTCGTCTACTACTAAGTAATCGGTTGAAATAAGTAGTAAAGAATTTTTGATTTAACTAATAAAACTTTAGTCATGTGGAACTTTATGTCGCGTCGACTTACTGATCATTTTCCATTGAGTAAACAGGTACGAACGCCTCGACTTTCGCAAATTAAACATCTTATGCTAATATTAGTACGCGATGTCTAATATTTACTTCTTTCCACGGTAAAACGAAAGGATGAGAATTTTTCAGAAGAAATGAAACCTTCCTACAGATTTGATTTCTCAAGATTCGCAGAGTTGGAAAGTTACTGGTTGGTAGTCGTTTCAGGGTCAACGAATATTTCATTACAACGGATCACATCTCTTATTGCTCATTACATTGAATAATGCAGTTTCTTATCCAAATAACGACCGAACTCAACAAAAGTTTCAGTAAACCAAAGTTTTCGTTCTCAAGAGGCGAATGCACCGTAACTTTGATAAATTAAACTTTAGAGAATATCTTTTGTGTACTTGCACTAGCTTTACATGGTCCTTAAAAGAGATATGAAAATCGATGATGTGAAGAATCACATAATATTACCTATGTTTACTAAATTTTCTTTCCCTTTTCTGTGAGTTCAAGCTAATTAAAATTTTACAGGTTACTTACAACTCAACGTATAATAATAATGTTAAGTAAATTTAGTTGAAGTAAACTGTAATTACATTTGCATAATAATATTCTCTGCTTTAATCAAAGATTAAATATTTGTTAAATAATATTTGCATTTCACTTTTCTTGATTAAAAAATAAAATTCAAATCTGTAATTGCAGTGAGTAAGTGATACAATTTGAGTATTAACAAGTGTCGTAAATTACTTATTTTTTATCTGTTTTATGCAGCATATACATAATACACAATCTTTTGTTTGTTACAGACCAATCTGTTGAGCAGATTTACTAA
Source organism: Megastigmus stigmatizans (assembly GCA_900490015.1). NCBI lineage: Eukaryota > Metazoa > Arthropoda > Insecta > Hymenoptera > Megastigmidae > Megastigmus > Megastigmus stigmatizans. The sequence goes on along the minus strand of UELV01140163.1, from coordinate 12,747 downwards.
TAACCAATATTTTATCACAATTTACATTGTTTACTTTATGAATTTAATCAAATGGTACATTACACTTATTCAATCTAACTTTGTACACAACTGTTCCATTCACTTCTCTTTTCTACATATATCAGATGAAAAGAATCGCGTGCCTCGTCCAGTTTGAGACGCGGAACATTAAAAGGGGTTGGCAGGCTGAGTCTCTGACACAAGTACGAGCGCAACTTTTTTCTGTTTCATTTTTATCATGAATAGTACGCGCCGGGAAAAATTGTTTTTCAAGGTAGCTAGAGATTTCTCGGAAAAGGGAGCGGTTATACTGTATCCTTTTGCTGAACTCTCTCTTTTCTTCCCTTTTTACGTAGTTATAGCTTAAGCGGGGAATCCACCCAACGTACACTGATAGAAAGATTCATTTGGCTCAAATGCGCCGGCTTAATTGTTAATGAGTATGCATTTGAATAGAGTCAAATGCATGTGAATTAACTGTTAAAGAACGGCTCAATTGCCATACGTACACGACTCAGTTCTACTGCAGCAGCGCCATTCCTTAACTGTTAAGAAATGGTTCATTAAGGGCAAAGGAATCAAGCATTTGTTTTATTGTCGCAACTAGTTTATTAGTAAATAAACATCGATGCCCCCAAATTTCCAAGATCACGTTCATTATTACAGCGAGCGGCACAAAACTTCACTGAGAAAAGTTTGGGACACTATAGCCGCACAAAACCAGACAGCACAACTGTATTTTTGCAAATATAAATAAAGGATTTATATTTGTAAAAAACTTTATCAACCGATAGAGATCAGTATATGCTTTTTTTTTAAATAATCCATTATTCCACGTCCATAATAATTTTTGCATAATAATGTATATTAAATCATTAAAAACCTTCATAATGCTTTCTTTTAAAAGTACTAGCTATAATATCCATGCGCTCTACGCGCACCTTACATTATTATCACAACGTTTTAAGTGTGCTTAGGTACTTAATTGATTATATCACTGTATTATATCATTTTTTAGTAAATTTTAACGATCAAAAGTACTAAATTTTAAGGTTAGAAATTTTATAAATAATTACTATGGTTATTTATCAATAATAATTTATTTACCAACTCATTCATATTTTGCGCATAAATTCAACAACCAATTGCATTGGTTTTATTTTGGCTTCACTTCTTCCGGTAATCACTTTTTAATAAGGGGAAACGACATTAGCAAATGCACACTGTACGTTTAGAAATGATAAAAGCTGAACATAATAAGTTCTGTTAATGTGTCTTACAGAAAAAACTCTTCAGTAAAGCGCTAATAATCCCACAATCCATTCGAAACAGAGCACACGCATTAACTGATAGCAATGGGAATATTTAAGAAGCGCATGCGTGGCCTAGATTTGCCTCGCGCACAAACGTAATTTCTTCCGCCTTGTCATCGCCGCCCGTTAAAGTCTCGGTGTACATCTCATTTGCATGAGCAAATTCTCGTGCCTCACGGTGTCCCCACTCTGTACAATTGAAGAAAAATATATCCTCTCCATTTATTGGCCTTTCTTAAATTTCCGCGCATTTAATCGCGTTCATGTTATTCAACACCCAAGAGTCAAAGTAAGAGGATCTTAAAGCTAGAGAGAGAGAGAGAGAGAGAGAGAGAGAGAGAGAGAGAGAGAGAGAGAGAGAGAGAGAGAGAGAATGGACACAATACAATGGGAAACTAGCGCGTTTTCTCGCTCTCTGCGTCTCTCCCTCTCTCTCTCTCTCTCTCTCTCGCTCTATATCCCTTTTTGCTCCGCCTTTATACAACCGCTGCACTATCGTCTGACGATAGTGGAAAAGTAGTTTATAACTGCAAGGAATTTGCTCATACAATAGTAGTCTAATACATTGATCCGGCGAAATGGAAGGGCGCATCAACTTTTATGAAGCGGCTTATGCGTTTGTGCAGTATGATTCAAAAAGAAGAATGTCGAATCAAAGGAGCGTATAAGCTTTAGTAAAGCAGGGTGGGGAAGTGAGTTTCTCATTAAATCGAGTATTATGGTCGTTCTTCAATAAATTGAAGTGCTGGGTGTTATTATGAAAAAAATGTATTTGGTTCTTTAAATTTCAATCTAAATAATAGAATTTTTTCTAACCTCGGCTGTCGAATAAATTATCGATAAAAAATTACTCAAACTTGCTTTGTTTTGCATGGTGTACGTACATTGAGTCGTAAGGTAACGCACTATTTCGTGCACTATTATTAACATGTTACTTAACAGAAACACTGCATATAGAAAAAGATATTTATTGCAGAAAATCGAACACATACGGTTGGACAGGCTTTTCCGTATAATTGGTTATCTATAATATTTTATTTACGACGATTTATCACAATGCCCAGTCAAAATGAACCGCCAATGTAAATAAGTATATTAATTCAGATTTAATTTTTTTTAACTTAAAAATAGGTTAAATATTTATTGTATATTAAAAAACAGAAATATAATCCATTCGTTATGAAAGGGAGGTCGGTCACTGTACCGTTCTTTTGAGGCGGAGATTTAGTTGTCCTTCACCCGATAGAATTTGGAAATTTCACACGAATTATTCTTAAGTCAATTGAATTCATTTTAACACCGTATTTAACTTTTTTCAATAACAATTCCATTTTATTTTCGTTATGTGTAATTTAATGTAAACAAAAATGTAACCTCAAATTAGGTATTGAAAGGTTCGGTCGACTTCTACCTGTAACCGGTCGACTACTGTCTTTTTCAAAATATGATCAAAATATATCAAAATATATTTTTAAAAATAAGCATTTATGTAAATATTGAAGTTTCAACATAAAGTTTATTAACTTGAAAAGAATTTAGACCGCGTTTGATTTGCCAGTTATTTTCGTGTTATTTTTTATAAACCTTTCAAATGAAGCGTTAGGTAGCCGACACTAGAAAACTCATCTTACAATAGAGATACCTTTACTCAAGGCTTTACTTTTATTATTACGTCAATCCTTTTTTTTATTTTATAGATAATATTAATTCACATTTCTTAGATATTACAATTAAAGTAACTTCCTTTATTTACATTATACGGAAATAAATTTTTTACATTACAAATGTGTCTACAATGTATAAAGTAATGAAATTCGGTTAAATAAACAATTAATAAACAGGCTTTTCTCAAGGCTCTTTTATGGAATACGTTATAAGTACGTCGTCTCTGAATTAAGCATTATGACAAGTTTTCCGTTTCGTTCAGCTTTATGATTTTTTTTTACCAACATCCGGAAACTTCATTGCAACGCAACTGTGCAAGTAAACACAATCAGCGTCCCGTTCACAATAAGCAAAAAAAAGAAGAGAATAGCTCTCTCTTTCTCTCTCTTTTCTTTCGTAAGAAAAAGTTTTGTTATACGTTACCTATGTCCTATACAGATTACACAGTTTATCCTCGTATGTATCCGTAGCGGGACACACTGTGTACTTTTCTACGAGACCTGACATATAAGGTTGAATTCTTTTTCCCCTTATTTCGAACTTTTTCATACGCGTACAAGCTATATATTTTAAAAATTTCTCGTCGACTCGATCGCGCAGGATATCGATAGATATTAGTTTTCTTTATTGCGTAAAATTTCTTAACTTTGGGGTAATAAACGAAAATGCACCGTAAGCTAATAAATTGTTTAATACATGCAAAAGACAAATTTCGCAAATCCTACATAATAGAACGTCGCGAAATCATAATAGTTTAATACATTATAATTTCATACGAAAAATCAGTACATACCAATCGAATCTCCACCACCTGTTCCTTTTATCCTTCAATATATATATATATATATATAACCGGGCAGACTCGAAAAAATCTGATATAAATTCCAGCTGGAAAGCCCGCAAAAGGAGCTGCGAAAGTAAAAAAAAAACAGCCGCACAACGCGCGCGCCATTTTCATTCCTCGCTGCGCTGAAATATATCGTGGCGCGCGCACGCGAGCTAAAGGAGCGTAAAATATGTCAGGATTGTCTCTCCCGCATTCTTCTCTCTCTCTCTCTCTCTCTCTCTCTCTCTCTCTCTCTCTCTCTCTCTCTCTCTCTTGGTACAAGGTAAAAAATTACGAAAAAGCGCGCGACTGCTTCCACTGTATATATATATGCATGCTCCAGACGCACTCGTGTTGCTACGCTTGCGCGTGTTTCCGACGTTTATATTTAGCTCGAAGTGCGCGGAGGGGAAACTCGTCACCGGCGGGCCATTTCTGTACAGCAGCAAATGGTTTCTACACGAGACAGCCGCTGCGTCTTGGTCCTCTTCCTTTCTTTCTTTTTCTTTTTTGAGTTTATCGGCCTTGTTTTTGTGCAGCGCTGTGTTCGGAGGGGGCTTTAACGCGCACGTGGCTGCGAGGTATTTTAAAGTCGCGACGCGACGCCGACTTAGGGTCAGGATCGCGATGCCACTGCAGACGTGTGCAAGCGTGGCTTTTGATGTTTATCAAATGCGAGTGTTGCGCGCGTGCATACACATCTTGTGGTACGTCTGCGCGAGCTTCGCGTCTCTTAGACTTTCGAATAGCTGGCATTCGTTTGTTGTCTGCTGGTGCTTCCATTGCTTTGGTAGAATTTTTAATTATTTTTCTCTTTATTTTTAAAAGACAATTTTATCGATTATCTGTAATACTATTGATCCAATTTCTAAAAAATATTATTATTTCAAGTATACTTTATTTCTCCTACTGCACAACATTATAAATTCTCAAATCCTATAAGAAGCTTATACATAGGCTCTCTCTAACAGCACAAGGGGTTTTTCTCGAAAGTTTCACTCGCATCGCTCAACCACTTGAACATTCTGCAGATGACAAAATATCCCACGTGTCAACCTTATTGTGTGAATTAGTACTGCAGTATATAATTGGCAACTGGTGGCCGTCGGTCAGCAGAAGCGGAGTTACCCAGGTATATATATACATGCGCTTGACTGCGCGTTGGAAGGGGGGGGGGGGCGGCTCTTCTACCAGATGTGGGACCGCACCTTACCCTTGAAAGTTTTATGACTGGAGGACACATCTGGTACGTGTATGGGTGACCAGTACCTATGGCTGGCAAATGCTGAGCCGACCGATCGTAAAAATCGGCAAAAGTCGTCGAGATGCAGTTGTAAAAGACACGTGTTGATCGCTAATGTCAAATTGTTTGCGGGACGTCCTGACATTCGAACCGCGTGAGAAATCTTTGGGTAAAATTTAAAGCTTCAGGTATATACTCGAACACAAAGTTAAGCTTGTATAATGCTTTAAGTAAATTTATTAGTGTTAAAATTTTAACATATTTCTCAATTCGTTTTGATATTTTTTGATAAATACAAACGTCTGAATAATTCAAGCAAAAATATCCCTCTTCCACTAGTATACTATAAGATAAAAGTTTGCTCTTTTCTCGGCGTATGTAAAAAGCAGCACCGACAACAAAAAAAAAGAGAAAGGTATCGGAGAAGGTATTATAAAAACAACTCATCGTCCATCAATGCACGCTGCGCATTAAGGCGCTTGGCAGCTCTCAGCCACCAATCCCCCGCATCTGCAATTCGGCGCTCGTAAAAGACGGCGATTAAAAAAAGAAGGCTCTCTTTCTCCTTCTCTCTCCCATACTTATCCACACACACATATAATCCCGAGAATTTACTCGCGGGATATATAGAGTTTGTATACATTCGCCCACGCACTGTTCAGAAAACGCCGTCACGATCGTCTTCGCTGCCGCCACCGCCGCGGTAGCTCTTATATTATGCAGTAGTTCATACACACACAGCACCCGATGCTTATCAGGTATACAGAGGCAAAGGAATCTCTCTCGACTCACTTATACACACCTACTCTTCGCGAGAACCGCCATTACACGTGTTTCGCGCTAGTGTCGTATAGCTTCCCTCTCTCCCTCTCTCGTGCACAAGCTGCTTCTCTGTTCCTGAGCATCTCTCGCTTCCTCTCGATGGAAAAGAGAATAAAACAAGGAGGTGAGGAGAGACGCCACGCGCGCGCCGATGCTGCTACTGCTGCATGCCTCTGCACCGGCTGGGGAGGACACGGTGTGTGTGTGAGAGAGAGAGAGAGAGAGAGAGAGAGAGAGAGAGGCTGCAGCTTACGTGCCGACAGGAGTTCCATTTACTTTATTTGACTCTTTTTACACGGCGGATAATGATAGTCTCTGCTGCTGTGGAGGTAGAGTTCCGAGGGGACTTGAATTCTTTTGCGCGATTTCGAGCAGATGCATATTTTCGAGGAAGCTAGGCGAATGATAATTCTAGTGTTAATCGGTATAGTTATTTTCAGAAATAGGCGTAAGTTTGTTGTAACGCAAATAATTAGTTATATTAAGTTATAATGATTAAATATAGTTTTGTTGAAAATTTGCTAATTCGACGTTATGTTCACTATTTGAATTTTCTTTGTATAATCATTATACTTTTAATGAAATAGATATACTGCACGATCGATTTGATTTTCTTTTTCTATCTATGTTCAGTTTTATTTTATAAAAAATAATGATTTCTTTATTAATATATGCATGGTGTGTATACTTTATTTACTTCGAGCGCGATACTTGAACAATTATGAATATTGAATGACAACGTGGATTTGCATGATATAATATCTAAACATATTTTATAAAACATGTTTATATCATGTTTTTATCTATTTTAATTTTACCGTGAATTCGGTGACTTGACCACGAATGTTTTAGAGAAATAAAATCGAAACTACTAGCCTCCTTCGTCGCTACTTCATGACAGATCTTCATATCGTTTTATCGCGTTGACGAGACCATACGTAAAAAGAGAGACATAATATTTTTAAAGTATGAATTTTTATTTAAAAAAATTATTTATATACTTTAAGTAATGGTTACAGTTCGATTAGCGAGAACAGCGCGAGTTCGAGACATACATCTCCAGGAACTCCTCCTAGAGTAAGAAAAAATAATTTTGGCTCAAAGCGACTTCAGAAAAAAATGCACACTTGAAAATCCGGTGCCTGAAAATCAGATATCAAATGCGAGTAATGAAGTTCGCACAAGAGGTGAGAAAAATTCTCCAATCCAATTTTTTGTCAAAATGACAGATTTCTTTTGCATTAAATATACAGGTTATGAGCATTTGTTTAAAAAAAAAAAAATATAGACATCTCTCGATCTGGTGAGCCCATTCCCTTTACCAACGGAACGCTACATTTAGTTGAGGTTATGAGGGAAAATACCCGGAAAAATACTTGAAGTTGATCCTAATAAACCAAAGGAGTCAGAAAATAAAATTCATCCAGAGCTGATAGTAAGATGGAATGTTTTAATTACTTCGGGCTTAGTCAAGGATTTAGAAGCAAAACTATTACAAAAATCAATGCGTTTTTCGTTTGTGCGCACAAAAATTGAATTCTGAATTATACACTTGTTAACGGATTATGCATCTGCATTATTCCAATTACAAATAAAAATTTAAAAAACAGTTTTACTCGATGCTAAATCTGATCAACTTCTTTTTGGAAAAGACTTGTCAGAAAAAATTAAGGGTGCAAAAATAATTGAAAAAGTCGCAAATGATTTAAAAAGCATCCCAGTCAAAAAGTCATTTTATAAAAATTTAAATTATACTCGCCCGCCTATAAAGAAGTATCATTTAAATGCAAGTCAGACGGGCTATCCAAACAAAAATTTTCAAAACAATATGCAGTTGACAAGACAAAATAAATTACAAAACATATTTCAAAATCAAATCCGAAATCGTTTCGAATCTACCGCAAGCGATAGAGTTTAAATCAGCTGGTCGTTTATTATATTTTCATGATAATTGGAAAGTCATAACAAATGATTCCTTCATTATTGATTGTATTATGGGTTATAAAATAAATTTTAAATATACTGCCCAACAAAAATTTATTCCTAAGGAACCTATTCGTTCTTTGGATGAAGAATTAAGTATTTTGCAAGCAATAAGAGATTTACTTGATATTGGAGCAGTTGAATTATGTAATTATGAAGACAATCAATTTATTTCTTCTTATTTTTTAGTCAAAAAACCGAATGGTTCTTAATCTCAAGAAATTAAATGAATTTATTTCGACAGACCATTTTAAATATAAGACGTAATAGAAGCGTGTAAAATTTTTTTGTGCACATTAGACTTAAAAGATGCATATTTATTAGTTCCAATATCACTCAAACAAGGATCTCGTATAATTCTGATCGAACTTTACTTCAGGTAAGTTCGTTTGATCATGAATTATTTTCATGAAGAATAGACTGCAATAAGGACTTCCAAAGTCATTTAAAAATTAATATGAAATGTGAATATAAATATACATTCCTTACAACAATGTGCATAGCTTTTAAAAGCAATAAATTTCATTATTTACGGAGTATTGAAATCTTCTTATATATTAAGAAACTTCCTTACTCTCCGTCCGGTCCAACTCTTTATAACTAACATTTTACATGACAAATCTCATTAAGAACTAAACTAAGAAATTGCAACTAAATTTATATAATATAGAAAATGTATATGATTTTTTTAAAGCACAATATTAAGCATAGTTAAAAAAAAAGGATGTTAAATTAAAAGTTTCAAATTAATTATTTTGACAGTTCAAGACTTCTATACATTTAAAAACTGGAGTGTTACTCTTCACAATATTTCTAAGCTCAATAATTCTCGAAGCTTTTCCGCTTATACGCATATTTTATTCGAAGTATCATTGCAGCGACCTCAGAAATTCGTATAATATGCGAAGTGAATTTTGGGTAAAATATTTGATTCCACTATTATTGCACATACATGTAGAGCCCGTGGCAGTGTGTCCTTTGGCCGTATATTCCACTATACTGGAAGGTTTCAGCCAAAGTACTGTACCAAATCCCATTACATTCGGTGTTAACCTTAAAACGGTATTAACACCATTCCAGAATTTGATATTGCATCCAATTTCAATGTCGCATTTAGTATAACAGTTTTGGCGATGACTTTTGTCACCGTCCATTATCGCAAGAAAATCTTCCGCCCCGAACTATTATTCCACGATACATTCATAATTCATCGGTTAAAAACGGTATATCGCTCAATATCGTAATATACTGACTGAGCCCTTTGTCGAATCGTTATAACCTAGAATTAAATATATATCACCAACGCAGGCGAGTAAACTTTCAATATTCTCCGCATCATGGCAATATAAGAATCTCCACTGCAGCAGCCTGGTACATCCCCCCACACATGGCACATGTGTTTTTGTATCAACACCGCACGCGCCTGCCGTCCACTTTGGAGTTCTCGCGAAACGAAACAGCACCGAAGAGCTGCAGCGCAAGGGTAAAGGGTAGCCCATGTGCGACATATATCCATATATATATATAATACACGCGGACGAAGATAAAGTCAGCGGCGCCCAAGAGCTGCAGGAGTGAGAAAGAGGTGGAGGAAGTGAGTGAGAGAGAGAGAGAGAGAGAGAGAGAGAGCGATTGGTCGGTGGGCGCGCGCGCGCTACTGCGTGACGTCACGGCTCGGCGGCTTTCGAATCTCTGTGGCGCGCGTATACGAGCCAGTCAGTCAGTCGCGCGCCGACCGCCGTAACGTCAACTACGGGAGAGTGAGAGAGAGTGAGAGAGAGACACACTGCACGTCCTCCACTGCACTGAACATTTTTCTCGTTCTTGTTGTTGTTGCTCTAGCGCTACTCGTTTTCTCGTACAAGTATAGTGGCGTTTTATTATGGAGCAATCGATGTAAAAAAAAAAGAATAAAAAAATTGCAGGAGTGAATATATCACGAGTACAGGGTGAACAGAGTGTTGGGGTGATTTTAGAGAGTGTCGGTCAAAAGGAATCGAGTGTCCCTCACACTTGATCTTGATTGGGTCGAAGGATTAACAGCAAGGATAATTTGGTCCTCGGCTAGTGCCTAATGATCCAGCAAATCGTCTCGACTGCAGCGAGTGTGTGACTGGAAGACAAGGGGCATCGTAGATCTGCTCAACGTGTTTCAGCGTTATATCGGGGATTTGAAATTTCGCGGCCGATTCGCTGTATCGCGAGATTCGAATCATCGGAACTTCAGTTATAGACAGAGAGACGTATAAACCCTATTTCGGTGCTGTACGTGCGCGTGTGTGTATTCGTGTGGGTGTATATACATATATCGGGAGTGTGCAGCAGTGGCGATCGGATTAATCCGATCTCTCGTGTCGTGTGCGGATGCAACGGCGAAGCAGCAGTAGCAGCGGCGGCAGCGGCGGCTAGTTTACGAGCCGCGATTCCCGAGGACGAACAATTATTTTCGTGGCCGTTTGTGTGTGTGTGTGTGTGCGTGTGTCTATCTGTGTATACGCGTGCTTGCGTGCGTGTATATCGGAGAGGCAGCCCACCGGAAACAAGCCCCGCCAGAGAAGTGCATTTGAATAATCGATTGGCACTGTCCGGATAACCAAACGATCGCTGTCGCACTGTTGCAGTTCCAGCAACAGCAGCACCACCACCACCAACAGCAGCATCAGCTTCCCTCCCACTGACGCTGCAAATCGTTTTAACGTTTATGCAGGCTGTTTGGTGGATTTCACGACGACTGTAGCCTGCGGGAATCCCTACCCCCTCCGCACAAACCGCTACACGCTTGGCGCGAATTCGAAATCGTTTCGACGAATCTTTCGACTCTGCTCTGTATGTGTGTGTGTGCGTGTGTTGGGCATTTGGCGAAAATCCGATTTTCGTCGCTTATACGCGTATATACGTGTGTATAGGTATCGTCCAAGTTGTTGGTCACGGCAAACGGACTTTTATTGGCCACCCAGTGCGGCTTTTTTTATCTTTTTAACTTCCATTTTCGACGGTGGACACGCGCGTGTTTCAGTGGGGGTTTCTCTCTGCGCTGGTGTTTTTCACGCTCTCGTGTGTACATTTTGTCCTCTCCGAGAAGGAATTCGCGGGTGCAACGCGTTTTATCCCAGGAGTAAATACTATTAGCGCGCGTGTGCGACGATCGATACGCTTGTTGTGTTTGCCTTTGGTGGTATTCTTGCGCGCACAGTGAGTTCTATCTCGACCATTGGATGGGTACGGATGGGAAATATTTGACGATAATGAAAGTGATGGACGTCGATCGAAGATACACCGAGTCAACGGTGTTCGTGTAAAGCGGTCAACTTTGGATTTGATTTTTTTCATTTTTTCGTCCCAAGTGCGTGTTTTATGTGTGTGTTTGCGTGTGCGTGCTGGTGAGGAAGAGAGAAGAAAGGCGAAGAGATCGATACTTTTCGCGAGCGCGTGTTAATGTAAAGTTCCGCGGGGGGAGTGCGAGAAAAATTGGTGGAAGGAAAAGAGTGTCTGGGGAAGGTGACATCGACGAGTCGCAGATTTACTCTCCGCTGGGAGAAGAGGAGAGAAACTTTATGAGATTGACGACGACGACGACGATTTGAAGCCTGCCAGAGGGATTATCTCTACGGACTAAGCCGACCCCGTCAGTTTGTGGCGCCGCAGCGAAATTGGGAGGATTTTGTGTGGCGTATAAACCTCAGAAATCGAAAGTCAACGTTTCAATTAGCGCGCTCAATCGGACTCATTAACGTAATTCGTCCTTTTGATAAAGCGAAAACAAAAAAGAAGGATTTAACAGTTTTTTTTTTATTTTGGTGCCATAAGTGAAAGAGAAGGAAAAAGTGCACAAGGGGGCGATATGAATGATTCGAGTGGTTGATTCCCGCGGTGAAAGAGTTCGAACGGTGTGATCTATACGGTTGCAACGGCGGATAGGCGACACCATGTTGGCGATTATCTTGCTCCTGAGCCTCGTTGGCGCCGCCCTCGCGGACAATTTGGGTAATGTATCATATTGCGGCTATATACCTTTTGTTGCCGAGCTCTGCTCACGATACAAGTTTATGGGCGCGAAGGCCGGTGACTCTGTGTGTGTATGTATGTATAACGCAGGCCTGCAGTTCGCGGTGATAGGAATTTAGCAAGTTTTCGGGAGTATAATTTGTGGCCTCTGTTCTTTTTCAATGAGCTTAAGCGAGGGAAAATTTACGGCGCGAAAATCCCTGGGAAGAGTTTGCAGTTATGTTAATGAAATATTAGATCATCTTTCGGGTATTCGATGTACAAATTGATACCTATGTTTTTTATGCAATAATCAGTCGAAACTAACCGTTAATTTGAAGTTTGTATTAAATTGTATTAAAACGAATTTGAATGCATATTCAATCATATTTATTTTTATAGTTACTGAACCGATTTTGTTTAATTATTTTTATCGCATGACTGAATTTAACACTTGTTATATACAAATAAAATTAAGTAAATTCGCTTTCGTCCACTTCCATTAAATCAGACAAATTTACATGCGTTAATTTAGTCGGTGTTGCGCTATAATTTTTGCATTTATTTTGACCAAAATGATGTAAATTTAAGTTGATAGCGATTTAAATTCCAATAAACGAGTGTTTCCGTCCACACACTTTAAATCGCACGAGTAATCCGCTTTGGTAATTTGATCCGAAAAAAATTTACTTTTTATCGCGGTGCGTAAATCGATTAGGGTCTTCAATTGACGACGAGTTACAAAGTGATGAATGCTTTTAACCCATTAATGCGCAAATGCACATTTTTGTACACACATTTTCAAGCACATAATTCTATTGGAAAAACAAAGTCATTTTTATCCAAAATCCTATATAGGGGGTTTTCGAGGGTGCTCTTTCCGAATCTGCAACTTATTTTGTAAAAAAAAG